>JAUJYS010000683.1:0-21138 GCA_033995665.1 Melogona broelemanni
TGGAATTTTTAACAAAATTCGTCATATTTTCCAGGGTATGAAAAGTGTAGTTTTTATTGTTTTTTCTGGCTAATCAGTACGTGCTGATTGCATATTTATGATCTAAAAGTCTATATCTATACGAATTAACCCCTAACTGGCATTGTAAAGAAATCACGAAAAATCGGAAAAAAGCATATATAATTTTTACAAAAATTCTGTTTTTTTCGAGGGTATGAAAAGTTTAGGTTTTATTTTTTTTTCTGGGTAATTGGAACGTGCTGAATTCATATTTTTTATCTAAAAGTCGATATCTATACGAATTAACGCTTAACTGGAGTTGTAAATAAATTACGAAAAATCGGGGAAAAGCATGGGCGAGAGAATGAGCGTTAGAATTTTTACAAAAATTCTGTTTTTTTCGAGGGTATGTAAAGTTTAGTTTTGAGTGTTTTTTTCAGGTTAATTGGAAGGTTCTGAATTCATATTTTTGGTCTAAAAGTCTATATCTATACGAATTAACCCCTAACTGGCATTGTAAAGAAATCACGAAAAATCGGTAAAATCGTAGTCGTAGTGGTCCGAAAAGCGAAAAACAAGCTAATTTAAACGCAACAGTCTTTTTTGTTCAACACCATTTTGAACTCTTCATTTTTCGCATTTAGTTTCTGAAGCCGACGATATTGGAACGTTACCATAATGCAACACCACTTGACTTTCGGAATTCAAAACAGTATGACATAAGGTCATCATATGCAAAATTTCAAACGATTTGAACAAATATTTACGAAAATATGACTTTATATGTTTATGTAATGGACTTTATTGCATCACCCTGTACAATTAAAAAAAAATATATAAAAAATAATGTAAATTGAATGTCACACCCGATAGCAAAATTCAATACTAGACAAAATGTGCCCCTCACATATTGCCAAGGCAATACGAGATTCACTACATTGATCAGAAATAAAAAATGAAATATTCATGAATGGCATATTTGATTTTTGTTCAGGACAAGGAAATGTGGATCACGGAAAGAACAACAACAGCAGCCAAACTATGCTCATCACTCGATCAACTGGGTACTGTTAAATAGCAGCAGTCGCGCCATCTCCCCGAAAGCGTACTGATATCGCTTGATATTCTGCTCGTCGAATTCCTGAATAGGCGAGGCCTGATCCAGGTAGCTGCGGTGACGACTGAGCAGGTGGATGGCTAGGTACTCTCTCCACTGAGGCCAACGTGGTCGCTTGTACAGCTCGTCCACCAGATAGTGGACTCCGAAAGCTTTGGGCACACGATGCACGAGGCCCGGCTTCTTCATCAGGATGCCCTCCGTCGGCAGCTGACCCGCGTTGTAATACCTAGACGAAAAAACGAGAATAAAATGCGGTTACGAGAGATACAAAACTCGAGGAGGCTAGCAATCAGCTAGATTATGATTATGATCGTCGTCGTAGCTCGGTGGAAGACCTTACGACGTGTGTGCGGCGATCTCGAGTTCGATTCCCGGATCGGGCTTTCGTTATTCGATCTCGAGGTTATGGTGAAAATATGTCCCTTCACAATTGCTCAAGCGAATAGAGGGATACAGAATCTCCTGTTGTGATATTCACTTCAGTGATGACGATTATTGATTGTAATCAATAATAATAATAATAAATTTTAAAAATCATGCACTCACCACATGAAGGGACGGTACCAGCGGTAACTGTTGAGCCACAATTTGAGGAAGCGCGCGTTGCGGTGCGCGATGAGCACCTGCGAGCCCATGTTCTCGCCCTGAGGCCAACCGACGGTACACTCAAAACGGCGAAAGCGATCGAGCGACTGGACCACATAGACGTCGCTGTCCAGAAAGATGCCGCCGTGCTCCATGAGGATGAGAATACGCGCTACGTCCGAGGCGTGGTAGACGGAGGACAGGCGCTTGCCAAAGATGTGGGTGGGCTCGTCCATGGCCACTACCTCCACCCTCACGCCGTGCTCCTGATTTAAGGTCGACCAATAGGGGCCGCTCAGTTGGCGTTTCGGACAGGCGGAACAGTGAATGAGAATGCGGTCGGGATGGTGGTTGCGATGCGCGGACAGGATGGACAGCATCTCCACGAAACTCAGTTGATCGCCACTGCGAAACTTAATGTAGTGGACCGTGTTGGGTACGATGGGGACGGGGAAACCGGTCTCGTTGTCGCCCGAGCTAAAGTCCACCATGTCGCCGGCCAAATAGTTCCGTAAACGAGCGCTGACTTGGGTCGAGTCCACGTTGAGCTTGGTGACGGCCAGCAGCACCAATAGGAAGAGGAAGGCATAGGCCAGCAGGAAGATGAGAGTGATCCAACACAGGGAGCGACGACAGCGGCGTCCGGGGCAACGAAGACTCCCGCCACAGTGTCTACCAATCGCCATCTGGGTAGTTTGCTGGCCCGGATCGGTGACAGGTCCTTGGAGTCGCTCGGGGGAATCATTACCCGCAAAGACTAGCTTATCGCGGCAACGACTGCAATACGTTCAGTCTTGATTAAGCTGCACGAGGCTGGTAACTTACCAGCAGTAATTCTCGTATCTAAGAAGTTTTTAAAAACCTTAAAATATATGCGGGAAGATCCTAAAACGATGCAAAAATAACCTTCATATAGAAAATAATATTTACGCGCATGAGGGCCGCCATTTTTATGCGAAAGAGTTTCGGGCCGCCACCGCCAGGCGCGTGAAACACTCGGAGGCCCGACCACTCCAGGGAAATGTCATTCGCAACAAAAATGGCGGATATTTGCTCATTCTCCCCCATACAAATCCGTCTGCCATTTTGCGCTGAGTGACCGTTATGGGATTCGCAGTTTTCATAGATATGCCCTTGACCAATGCTGGGGTAGAGCGTTAATTGGCTAAAAAAAATCTGTGACGTCACCTGGAAGCCTAGAAAGATTGCTGGAATATTGAAATTTTAAATTATCTGAGATTTCCGACATTACCAATTTGTATGGGTATGTCACAGTACGATACGATACAACAAAACATTTAACTTATTGCACACAATCGAGGTTTTCCAGTAATTTTATTTATTGCACCGTACTTTAATGGATTACACTTTCACAACAAGTCACAAACACCAAGTGATGCCTATATTTGAATCTAATCCGAATTAACCACACAATCACAAGTTTACATTTTCCATTACGACGCGTCAAACCAAGATTCTGGAAATACTCAATAGGATTGATTTACAACTTTTTGGCGAACGAGTATTGTGGAGCAAATATAAACTTGTGCATAAACATTTAGACTTTTTTGACACGATAATGTAACTTATAAAAAAATAATTTTTCATCGCTAACGACAAACGCTCCACAAACCCACTTCGCAATCAAGAATTATATTTAGAATAGATTAATTTGTGTACATGAGATTACAATGAACCGGGAATTTAATTTTCTAGTTTATAACGTGACCAGTAGGGATACGGATGACTGCCCAACGATCAGGGATCGCGCTACATGTGATTTTAAATTGTATTGATTGGCACATACAAGAGTGACGCGATTAGTAGGCGTGATCCTTGATGAACAGGCCTTCATCAGCGGCAGCTCCCGCCAAACCACCGGTATATTTTCCCAAAGACGCATCCCCGTTAGCCTGTAAAATATATAAACTTAAAATTATCGAATGTATGGGTTCCAAAAATAAATGTAAGAAAACAGTGCAGCGTTAGAACAAAGTGCAGGAATTATGAATAGTGCATCCACGGAAATGGCACAATCAAATTCAAAATTTGTTTAAAATCTTAAAATTCCACTTTGTTTAGCATATGTAATATTTAAAATTTAGATAAATGGCAAAAACAAATTACAATTGTGAAAAAGTAGTTAAATTGAAGATTTATTAGTAATCCTAAAATTTCAATTTGTAACCAGATGTATTAATTAAAATTCAGGATATTTTAAATTGCAAATGTCAATTATTGCGACCATTTAATTTTTAACACCAATTTATAATTTTAAAATTTGCCAACGTGCAGTTCCACTCTAGGTTGCGAGCGTGTATCTAAATTCTACAGGTAAGCAAGCAAACTCTGGAAATGTCATGAAATGATGCATCGGTTGAAACCACTCAAAAATACAGCACAAACGTAAAACGAAAAACAAAAAATAAAATAAAAATAAAGAAAACCATAAATACCATGCAGGTAAAACGAACAAGCTCAAATATGGCAAGCACTCAAAGTACAACCATATCGATCAGTAGGAATGGGTGGTCACAAAGTTGGATTGGGTGGCGGCAGCGCTAGCAATGCTGCCAGCCGAGTATTTTCCAAGGGAGGCAAGTCCGTTAGCCTGGAATAAATACGAGACGCCCACACTGAACGATCAGGCGATTTTTTCAAGTTTATTCACAACGCAGTTTACGCCGGCATCACACCACTTCTGGATTGCTGGAATAAGCTTTTTTTTATGCAATCGCTGTAGTGGAATCAACGAGAACCCGCGTCGGGAATCCCACCCAGGACAGTCACACCTACCCTTTGGCAGAATACCGAATTCCGTCAGAATGGTACCAGCAATACCGGAATTTCGGCAGAATACCGAAAAATATACAGTGGTATATTTTTTAACATTTTTTTTTTAATACATATTTTTTTTTTTAAACATTTTATTTAAAATTTAGTTAACCTAGTGTTATCTTCTGCTTATATTTTCAAATAGCATATTTACATTCTAGATGTGTCTAATTAAAAAACAAACATTAACGATTTGGTAATGCTACGTCAAAAGACAAAAAAATAAAACAAGATTTTTCAAAAGTGCAATTTCTATTTGTGTGCAACTAGCCAAGCGTTTAGCAAAAGAAGAAATAAAATAAAAGTAAGAAATTCCGAAAATCTTACGCATCCCGTCAGGTGTACCAAACCCAACATCGACAATTACCTTGGCACGCTTGATGAGCTCGTCTTGACCGGCCTTGACATTCTCCGGCTTTCCACCCCACGCCTTCAGCACACTGGCCTGCAGGGCACGGCCGTAGCTGAAGGTCAGAGCCCAGGGCTTGCGTCCGGGGTGGCTGTTGATGGCGCTCAGGTTCACTGAGGCCTCCTCCTCGGTCTGACCACCAGACAAGAAGGTCACTCCTGCAAGAAAAACAACAGACATTATTTTCGCTATCCATTTTAATAAACGCTATCCACTATGCCACCGATGCATTCCAAACACAGGACGCCTGGAACTGGTTCCCCAAAAGGATGTAATTGCGCCGATTGTGTGAGTGGTGTTATTACTGACCAGCAACTGCCGGCGGCACGGTGCGCTGCAGAGCCTGGACGGTAGCCCGGGCGATCTCCTGCGGCGTGTACTTGTTTCCGTTGGACTGTCCCTTGGTCACCATGTTGGGCTTGAGGAGAGTTCCCTCCAGGTAGATGTTGTGGTCGGACAGAGCCTTGTAGACGGCAGCCAGTACCTTCTCTGTCACCTTCTGCGCGCGCTCCAGATCGTGGTCACCGTCGGGCAGGACTTCGGGCTCAACAATGGGGACCAGACCATTCTGAACAGAAGAAAAATTATCTTACTTTTCACAGTTTCAAACTCAAAAATTATTTTTTTGACCGACAATATAGTAATTGACGCTTTATCAGCTTCAATTTTAGACCCTCATTACACAGAGTTCTTAATTCAGACGTACCTGCTGGCAGATTGAGGCGTAACGGGCCAAGACGTTGGCGTTCTCCAAGATGGAAAGAGGCGACGGGGTGTTGGGTCCGATCTTCAGCACGGAACGCCACTTAGCGAACTGGCAACCGGCCTTCTTGTAGTCTGCGCAACGCTTAGCCAGACCGTCCAATCCTGCGTAAGAAAAAAACAAAATTGTTATCGCCTAAATTAAAAATCCTTCCCGCTACCCTCCTCGTTTTCTCCAGCCTCACACGCGCGTACCCTGGGTGGTGGTCTCTCCCTCAGTTCCGAGCAGGTCGACCACTCCGGTGTCGACCTTGATGCCGGGGATGATTCCCTTCTTGCGCAGCACCTCGGGGAAGGGGGTGCCGTCGTCGGTCTTCTGGTAGAGGGTCTCGTCGTAAAGGATGACACCGCTGATGTTGTTGGCGACGGCATCGTCGGCGGTGAACAGCAGTTGGCGGTACAGGCGACGGTTCTCCTCAGTGTTCTCTGTGTTGATGTTGGCGAAGCGCTTGCCGATGGTGGCTGGAGGAAAGAAAACAGATCAAATGAGACTTCAAACATTGTGTGCTTTTCCGCACTAGTTCAAAAAGTTTCATTAGATGGATTCAGTACATGCTCATTTGAATACCACCTTTGCTCATTTGAGGCAGAAAGGAAATCACTGAAAATTAACCGGTTCACCGAAAATGTGCTGCCAAACTTGCAAACAATAAAATAACAAATGTACATCAATTTCAATACACCAATTTTGAAAACATATTTTTTATTAAATCTTTTATTTAATTCATTGTTAATTTTCTCGTGTTGCTTTGCCTTTGTAAATGTGCCCGAGTGCCTCTCACTTTTAGGTGTGAGGGGCACATTTAAACCAGTACCTCGGAATCGAACCCGTGACCGCCGCACAGAAATCAGTTGCATTACCGACTGGGCCGCGACGAGTTATCAGTCATCCAAAAACAAATTTTATTTTTATTTTACACACAGGCATAAAAAAATATTTATGCATCTTCAAATAATTTTATACCAATTTTGAGGTCAATCAAGTTGGTTTATACATTTGCCATTCGGTCAAGAGATTAGAAATGCATTTATAACGCATGTAATATTTTCTAGTTGCACATTTGAAATTTTGCTACGAAAATTGCACAAATCACAAATGAAACAGGCAAGTGTTAAAAATTTACCAGTGCTCTCGTCGGCGGCCAAAATTCCCTTGCCGGGCGAGACGATTGCCTGGGCGATGGCGGCCAGCTCCTCTTGTTTCTCCTTGGGCAAGTAGTTGAAGTGGGCCATTTTTGAATTGAAGTCTACGGTTAATAAAAGATAGAAAAAAAAATTGAACATTTTAGTCGCCGAGAAAGTGGGCAATATGGACACACTGATACTCAGAATTGTCATTCACATGAAATTATAACAGTTATTTTATTATAATTTAGAAGGTCAGATAAAATTACTCAATATATACAGTGTACATGTATTTGCCAAAGAGAAATTGAAATAAATTTGAAGATTTTTTGAAGACTAAGGTAACAGTAAAATTCCAACTAAACAATATTAGAAAAACATTATTCGAAATTAACTAATTATATTGCATGAAAGTATAATATAAACAAAACGCAATTTCTGTAGTAGTAACAGTTAAAATTTAAAAACTTAATTGCAAAGCAATGTAACTATAAATAGGTATGTTCAAATTTGTGTAGGTGCCAAGTACAACTGAAAACTAGAATGCAGTGTTACGCAACACCGATATCCGAGTACTTTTCGTCTAAAAACGATGTCAACATATCCTGTTCCTGGTGTAAAGTTTCCTTATTTACATGTTTAAGCTGCAGATCCTCCAAACACTAAATACCACCGACTTCAGGGGAACTCAAAGCTTTGAATGTTTCAACGTCAGGCCTGATAGAATGCCGGTTGCCGTGAAATGGACAATTTGGTTGAAAACTAGTTTCCCCACCGCCCTGCACGTTTATTACGGTCGCACCTTCCACTGTTCGACCAATCAGAGAGCGCACCATTGAGGTCTGGCGAGACCAAGGTTGCACAAGTGGTTTTGGAGGTCGCCAAACCAGTTGTGCGAGCTCGCAAACAAAGCTCTCAAATTGCTAGCACGTCTGAAGTTCATGACAATAAGTGGTTTTTTTTCCCGTTCTGATACGCAGAAGAGGACAGGAAAAATAAAAACTTTGACAGTTTCTCGTTTATTTCTACTACTGCGCATATGGTTTTAAACATATTTCAGCAAGTGTGAATAAACTATTTCAAAAATTTCCCATTTACAGACGAGCTCGCTGCTAGGCTAGACAGAACGCGTTATTGTTTCGAATGAGGCCATAACCAAATGGGAGATCAGCCACCAGAAAATAATGAACCCGTATGTAGACAGACCTTGACACACTTGCGAAGGCTACGTGTCCATAGGAAGATTAATTAATTCTGATAGGGCGATAAATAATCTGGTCGCTTGATCGAAATGCACCTAAAATTCATCGAAAAACTCGTGGAATATTTCAGACAAGATTTGAAATTGCGTTGGAGCTAACAAAATTTCCGACAATAAATTTTAATTTATTTTTGTGAAATTTGCTTCAAAGAACTATTTTTTTTAATGCTTTTCTGTCATTAATTCAGATATAAATTTACACGAGATTTAACAGATTTGAAATTAAATTTTATTTTAATATATTTTAATATATTTTATACGGAATTTCTGCCAGATCCTGTCCTGTATCCTGTCAAATCCTGTATTCTGCCAAATCCTTTATCAAACTGTATTAAACTTTTGATAAGAAGTTTAAATTATTTTTGCGAAATTTGTCGAAGGAAACTTTATTTTTTTTCTAATTTTCTAGATATATACTTAAATGAGATATTTTATTAGGTTTTATTTTATTAGATTTTACATGGGATAGCTCACCAATGGTCACAAATGAACAAACAAAAATAATTAATTTCTAAAATTGGTCGATTAATCAAGCAAAATGTTTAACTTTAGTAAGTAACCTCTCCTCACCTACTAGTTGCCAGATTATTTTTTTCTTTTTCAAAATTTTATTTTTTCTGGAATATGATATTAAAGTTAACCTTTATTGAACCTTTCATCACGTTGCTATTACGTGGCGACAGGCCTACAAGCGCATGCTAGCTGCAATCATCTCACCCAGGCTTTATTTAGCACACAAGACTGCAAAACCCAAATGAACAACACCAACGACACTTGTTAACCGACACAAGGTCGACGGGGGGTCATGGACAATTTGGCGCAGCACACCAACGTCGTAAGGTCTCGTTAGACTCCTCAATAGCTCAACCAACCAGTATCCGCTTTCGCAAGTGTCAAGTCAACGCGCAAACATGATTGGATACCGGATCAGTTTTTCATAATTGATGATTATTTAAGCCGTTAGTTAAGAGCCAATTAACACGTCGTTAATAAAATATACGTTTACCAAGTCCCAGGAGGCATTGCAATCCCTCTCTAAACAAATTTATACAGGCGACATGAAAATCCAGCCAAGAACAACGATCGTTTAAATATTTCATTCTAGAAACGCGCCTAAGCTCCGAAATAGATCTTCACCAAGAAGCTCCCCTAAAAATCAGGGGGTCTCCAAGTACAGAATATCAGCTTGCTGAAAATAACTTTGAATGAGTTGCCCAGTTTCTATACATAGAAACTGATTTCGTGCTGGAGAACATTAATCTCAACTGGTTAAGAAATTGTTCTCTTCCTTCTTGGTATTTCAGAATGTAAAATTAATAATTCGCATATTTAATACTTTAAAGATAATATTTAAAAAAAACAGGATACCTTTTCCTGTGAGACATGTCACGTCATTAAATTCCGTTCACATTCAATGAAAATTTTCCATTTAATTTTATTATTTATATAATATCTAGATTGGATTCTTAACTCATAAATACACAGTATTATGCATCCAAAAAATATTTATTAATCTCTGGGGGGGGGGGAAATGTGACTGCTTATTTCTGATAGAATCTATTGTGTTATGGAAGAAGCACAACAAAATATTTTTTCTTAACCTTAATTTCTTCCGGGTTACTCAATCACTCGACATCATAACGCAAAATCTGACATTTTTACGTCAGCAGGCAGTCATGCTGCGTCACACCGTTCAAATTTCTATTTTTACAATTTCCAACTTTTTGGTTATTTTCTACAATGCTAGTTACGAGGTGGGACCCTTCCAATAAAAATTTGGGAATGACCTTTCTGCAATTCCAAGGTCAAAAGCACCGGCAAAACTGCATTCCAATCTAGTCTAGTCGCCTAGCTAGGGGTGCTATGGCGATGAACAACATCAAATGGTGCGTTTATTAACTACAGCAACTCGTTTTCATAAGACTTCTTCACTGTTTTTGAGACCCAAGAACATGTTTTTGTATTATAAACGCTTACAATGTCAGTGCAAAAAATGAGAACTGTCGAAAACGCAGACGATTGCGATTCCTGCAGGAAAGTTCACCTTTAAGTGACCTTGACATTCAGCCCAAATTTGACATACTTCCAACGAATAAATGTGTATCAAACACGCCGGCATTTAACGATAACATAGACTCGTTTTATCCAGCAAATCACTAACTATCCAGATTCATAATCCACCGGCTGTCAAGTCTAATAGGTATAAAAGTATTGATACTCACATTGGAAGAAGACCTAAATTTTTTTGCAGCAACTACGACGAAAGCAAAGGAGAAGTGGGCAGATTCAATATAAAAATCAGCATCACCTTGACTACACCAGAGGGCGCTGTTTTGATTACCACCATAGAGATGGCAGAATTGAGAGATGCCCACCAACTTTCGATTAGCTTTCCTGTCTTGTGGAAAAACAAAATTAAATAAAATCATCCGTAATCAATTTTAGTACATGAAATACAACAATATATTATCTAAATCAATTGCATTTATTCTATAGAAAAATTATTACAGCAAAATGATCAAAAACAAAATCGCCACAGTGAGTCTTGAAATCTACGTTTTTGCTGAACATCTCGTTGTAAAACCCCAAAAACACTAGCTCCTACAAGTTTATCGACTAGCGCCACGTAGCGGATTATCGAATTAACTTTCGCTCATTATTTATTTGCTGCTTGCACTCTCAATGTACTGTGCGTAAAATGATCGCTGCGCAAGGTTACTACACACTTGGTGGCGCTTGCAAATGAATACTTGGGTAAATCAAGAAAGCGTACCCTGTGGAGGAGGGGCGTGGTCTCTGTGGTCAGCTGGTTTTTTATGCGCTCGTGGCTGTGGTTCGTGTACAACAAACCTGGAATCTGTCATACAATTCCACTTTTATAATCAATTTCTGGTAAAGTATTACAACGCCAATGTCATCAAGCTCAGACCAACTTAAATCAATTTTTATTTGAAGAGTTAAATGGAATCCAACTGTGCACATGTCATGTAGCATCGCCTAGGGTGCAAAGGGGCTAAAAATGCAATAGTCATTCTGTATCAATCAATTTCACAGAATGCCTATTTTTGGACTGACTTCCTTTTTTTTATACTACTACAACACTGAGTTACTTTACATAACATGAACCCTTGTCATTTTGTCTTTTGTTTACTCCAGTCATGAGTTCACATGGCCGACATCAAGCTTCGAGGCGTGACAGTGACAGCCGCAAGTCGTCCTCGTTGAAATCTCACCACCGTAGCCGTCGACACTCCACCTCGTCGTCGGACGACAGCACATCGTCGTCCGGCACTGAACGGTCCAGGTCCCGTCGTCGCAACCAGCACGGCACCACCACCAAAGACAACCGACGCTCGGCCAGCTCGGGCACTGTTCCGGCCGCCAAAAAGCGAAAGCGACGGCATCGGTCGTCCAGCAGCGATAGTTCGGACGATAGTAGCGCCAAACGCTCAAAAAAGTGGTTAGTACGAAGTCTTATATATGCTAATTAGCAGATTTCGTTATTTTTTTGGCAAATAGAATATTAAATTTCAATTCTACAAATTGCAAAAATGTTCGGAGGACAGTTTTTTTTTGTGGGCAAATTCCCCTCACTAAGCCGATATTATTATCACTGAACCGATGTACCGATCGTGTTGCTTAAGCAATATGTGAAGGGCACATTTTCACCAGTACCCCAGGATTGAATAAACGAGAGCCTGCACCGGGAATCGAACCCGGGGTACTGGTTACCCTCACCTTTGTTATATTAATACGAGGGGTACATAATCTCCTCTACTGATCGAAAGAAAACAATTATTTTTTAGCAAGGCCAAGAAGAAGAAAAAGAAGCGTAAACACAAAAAAGAAAAGAAATCAAAGAACGCTGATTCCGTTGTATTACCCAAGGTTCCGCCGACCGTTGATGCGTCGGCTGCCAAAACTGCGGTCAGCGAGGATGGCAAGTAGCGTGTTAATTTATTCGAGGATATGGACAGTTGGAGGAGAGGTACTAGACCTTGCAGAGAGTTCACTTTTTTTTTAAAGTGATGTCACTCTTAGGAACTGATACTATTAGAGCTCATCATTGGTATTTTCTGGTAAATGCGCAGAACTGATTGGACCAGCCGCCGCGTCCATGAATACTAAGAGTATGAAGCCGATGTCCAAAGAAGAGTGGGAGAAAAAGCAGAGCATCATACGGAAAGTTTATGACGCGGAAACCGGAAGGCATAGGTAT
This sequence comes from Melogona broelemanni, assembly GCA_033995665.1. Taxonomy (NCBI): domain Eukaryota; kingdom Metazoa; phylum Arthropoda; class Diplopoda; order Chordeumatida; family Chordeumatidae; genus Melogona; species Melogona broelemanni. The sequence goes on from JAUJYS010000683.1 coordinate 12,317, forward strand.
GATAATGCCACGAGTGCTTGAGCTAAAAATCGCGAAAATATACTTTCGATTCTAATCATTTTTTTTTAGCAAATGAGTTGTAACGATTGATATTTGTTTGTGAATTGTTGTGTGTCAATTGAACAGAATTTTGTTTATAAATCTTTACAACTTTGTGACGGCAGGCTCATCAGGGGAGACGGTGAAGTATTGGAAGAAATTGTTAGTCACCAGCAGCATAAAGATATAAATAAGGTTAAAACAAAAAAAAATTTAATGACTGAAATTTGCTTAAATATTTAAACACTATCTTCAAAAATCTTTCGCAAATTTTCACATTTTCAGAAAGCTACGGAAGCAGATGGTTCGCAGTTCCAATCAAAGCTCGGAGTAAAGAATTAAAATTGTGTGATCTTACGCAGCCTCCAAACACAAATATTGTAAAAAAAAATACTGTTTTAATAAAATAAAAGGCTTTGCTTGGAAAATTATTTCTTGAAAACTTTTATTTACATTGTTACGGGTAACCATACATTTTTAACAACAAGAATCTGAGACGCACGCCGAAGTATTCCATGAACTAATTCTTTCTAAATTTTTGTTCCTTTCCTACTATAACTGAATAAAATTAATGTAGAAAAGGAGCGTATCGGTCATCTATACTGAATTTTGCTTATTGATTTGAGCACCACAAAATTATGACGGTAAATTTTGGCCACTCTTTTCCTGAAAGAACTAAATTCTGAATTTCGTTAAGTCATTAAATACTTCCATTTTATTTCGCCAGCGAAATTGATTAACGTTGTACCGGTATCTTATGTACATGACCTACCCCAATACTTTAATTGTATTCCGCTACGGAGAACGAGTTTCGTTCAAACAGCAGACCGCATTCTCAATTTCACTTAAAACATAGCCAGATCCGACACTTAAGGGACAAAGAAGTTGGTTATCCCATTGATATAAAATATTTTTAAACAATTTGAGACCCTGCTTTTTTTTCACAACGCCATCTTGTAAAATTCAGGTTCGACCAAACGTGGCACCTCGCACATTGAAAAGAGTGCCATCTACATTGTATAATCGAACGTACAAGAGACATTCAAACCTGTGAACCAACCGCAAGCTTCCCACAATTCCAAATTTAACGCAGGCCTGACAAAAAGCAGCCGATTTCGTAGAAATCAATTTCGAAATGATAAAAAAGCTAAAAATATAAATTATTCTCACCAAACCGAAATCTCAAGTAACAACCAACAAGGAGATTTTTGCAAAACGGAATTTCACATTCCGCAGGATGTAGTACCCGCACGGAAATTTTCCGTTTGAAAAAAAAAAAAAAAATTCTGAAATTTGCGGGGAGCTCACGTGGCGCTTGGCAAGCGGTCGCTCGGCCAAATTGATCGACTCCCATACTGGCCAGGTTCCAGTTGAAACGATTCACAAATATGATGTGGTGGCGGCGGCGCATCTTTTCAAAACAACTGCAGGAAAAAGGTGGTCGCTCCGTCTCGCCACGTGGGATCGTCTGCCACCTGCGCTCGGCACATCGGACAAGTCCTTTCGCGGTCGAACCACGTTGACACAAACTCTTCACAGAAGATATGCTATAGATGAATGAAGACAAGATAAATACAAATTCAGACGCAGTGCAAAAGTAACAGTTCACGTCCAAACCAAAGTTGACCCTTTAAGCGTTACTGGTGTACAACGTCCACGCTAGACAAGCACATAAACACAAGCAATACTGCTGTATTCGTTCACCCTTTTAAATTTTCAAGGTGATTAATGATATATGGATGGGATTTTTTCCATTTCGGTGCGACTTGAACTTAAATGTAAAAATGAGAGATGCGTCTCACAAGATAAACGTGGAGCATAAAGGAACAAAATAAATAAATACTAAAAATTTACATAACTCGCTTATGAGTAGGTAAACAGCATACCGAGCTTTGAGACGCGAAATTTAAAATAAAGATTCTGAATGGACACTCAAAATATTCCGCCAGATGCAGCAATCGGTACCAACCTTACAGAGCAGCATCGTCGGGTGTCTGAAGTTGTCCTGACAGATGGGACACAAGCTACCGGCCTCGATTTGATCCCTGTCGGGTGCGCTGCCATAAGTCTGTGAAAAGACAACGGAACATTACAACGAGCTCTGATACTCTTAATTAGACCAAATTATTTTTCACATTTACGTTTATGTGAACCAGTGGGACAACAGTGTTTACAAAATGAGAGATGTTAAGTGTTGTGTTGACCTACCACACTTTGCAGCAGCTTGGAGAAGGCCGTTCGCCACTCGCGGAAACGCTTGATGAGATGGTCGCCTTTGGCGATGATGTAAGCGGCGCACAGAATGACACCTACCAGCTTGCCCACCCCCTCGTAAGCCTCCAGCAGGTAGACGAGCCAGGGCTGGATGGGCATGAGCGCCCGGTAGGTCTGCGATGTCTGCTCGATAAACAGGTAAAACTTGCCCTTCTTTTGGAAAGCCAGCACGCTGGCTGGTAACGCCACCACAATGGCCTTGCCCACGATGGCGATTAGCTTGAGCACGAAGTCGGTGACGCCCACCACCCACAGCAGGTCCCACAGGGACGGTGGATGCGTGTGGTACGGCGACAGGAACACCAAACTGGAAAAGGAATAAACAGGGATTTGATCATACATATCGGCTACGTCGACGCCTTAATGCGTACTCGTAACTTCGGTTCGATTCCCGATAAAGACCTTCGGTTTTTAATGGGAGAAAAACCGTGGGATCATTTCCTGAAATATCAAGTGCACGTTAAAGATTCATAAGATCCAGTTAAAGATTTAACTAGCGGATTGGCAAAACAGAAATGTATTGTAAAAATGCATTTAAATTTCAGCTTACCTGTGATATAGGTGGTCCGATTCGAACACGTAGTAGATGAAGAATATGCACGTCAAAAGGTTGATAATTACAGCTAGTAGACTACTGATATTTCGTTTCGCCTATTAGGGGATGACAAAAAATTCATATCGTGTCAAGGGAAAAAACTAATCAACGGATTTGATGAAATGAAATTAGTTACGCAAACTTTTCACTATAAATTACAATATTATTCCATGTCGTCAACATACCTGCTTCCCGACTTCTCGTTTTATGACTGAATTTGCGTGCGTGAAGGTGATAATTAGGCCGAACAGAACTAAAATACCTAAAAGAAAAAAAAAAGCATAAAGAAAAGTGACATTAGACAGATAGCGCATTTAAGTGGAATGTTGACAAAATAAATTCCCGCAAATTAAACAGAAAATTCAAATTTTGAAAGCGACAACGCACAGCGTCGAAAAAGGAGCTACTTCAGCACTACTAGCAAATAATTTGAACTTCCAAGAACCACATCGAATTACGAAAATGGACTATTTAATGCATTATAAATCTAGACTGCCCATTCCACATACGGTAAAAATAATATTTCGTCCAACGCAGGCACTCACCAACTTTGTGATCAAAGATCAGCTTGGCGAGCAAAATGAGAAGAAACGGCATGTACTTCTCGATGACCGAAATGGCCGAACGCAGCTCCGGACTCTGCCGCAGCGCGTCGGTGGGCAGTCGATTCGGCGTACCCGGGTCGTTGTTATTATTATTATTGTTGTTGTTGGAGGCACCGTTGTTGGCGGTGTAGGCGGCGCCACCGTCCAGATCGCCCAAACTGAGCGCGCGCGACGGAGGCTGTTGTTGCTGCTGCTGCGACGACGACGGCGTGGATGGTACACTGCTCCCCGCATCGTCCATGCTCACCACAAAGTCCGAGCGACCACCGTCCACGGGTCTCACTTGATGATGATGGTGGTGGTGGTGGGTGTGCATGGGATGGCCGTGGCGTGGTTGGAGCGGCGGCGGCATGGCCGGAAGGAGGAGCGGGCCCTGGGCCGGTCGTGCACCCAGCCAGGAGCCCAGGTTGAGGTGGGACTGCTCGGACATGAGGGGACCCAGACCGCGCAGGACGTGCTGCAGGTCCTCGCGGACCGAGGTGGCCGAGAGGCGGGTGCCGCCGGTAGGTGGAGCGGCGGGCGTTTCGCCAGGGACGAGCGGCGTGGACGAGGTGAGGTGCGGACGCGGGCTAAAGATGTTCCAGCGCGTGGGCTCTCGTTCGCGGCCCTCGATGTCGGTGTGAGCCATTGTCGGGTCAGTGCTGCTTGAGAATGGAAGAAAATAAATAGAATTGATCAATGGTCAGGTGGTAAACAAAATGGTAATATTTTTCCCTTTTTCTTTCCAATCACTGTAGATTCTGCACCCTTCGTGTTGCCATTGCATTAGGTAAGGGGTACATTTTCACCAGTACCCCAGAATCGAATAGGCAACCCGCGCTCGGAATCGAACCCAAGACCACCGCACCACAGCCGATTGCAATACTGACCAGACTACAAGTCGTACAAAATAACTCGGGGGAAATAATCGAAAAAAAAATTGCCGACTAAGGAGTGAAACATATCGCATGCAGGTAAACAAAAAAACCAACGTTGAATTGTTGTGGGAAGAAAAATATTTCAAAGGTTATTTGAGGTCATTATCCTTCGACGCTCGAGCCAAGTAGTGGAATTGAGGTGGAATTTCTGGACCAACTTTGAACTGCTTCACAGACATGTCGATTTACAAAATTAAAAACAAACGAAGAATAAGGTTAAGTGATCGATCACATACCCGATTTTGGTGGACACCAGCCTAGAGGCCAACCTGTCCAGGAGCTCGGTGTAAACAAATATCTCGGTCATATTCCTCGAGACTGGAATATTCCGCACTAATTGTCCGGATTACAAAATCCGGAATGCGCACTTAAAACTGTACTCGAAAAAGTTTCTACCACCCACAAAATAACACTTCACTTGTAATTTTTGAAAACAATAACTACTAGTTAAAAACAGTCTTAACAGGATTCAACAGGATGGCGTAAACTAGGAGGGATGTTGGTAGTCTAACAATCGATCTGGTTTTGATTCGTCGAAAGACGGGGACGCGTGTTCGCCGAGCCAAGATCAAGTCCCGGACTTTCGACTATTTCGCCTCACCAGATGATGGTAATCGGATGGGCGAACGAGTAGCAGACCGGGACAAAGGTTTGTTTTTGGTACGAATAGCATTGACATGTCACAGTCCCGTGCCCATCGCTCCATAATATCGACGATCACAAATGCAACAGCATTTGAAAGAGAGGCCACAAAAAACCGGTTCGGTACCACATGACGCAGCCGATATAAATATACATATTTAGTGAACAATGAGATTGCACATTCTGTAACGTCATTTCACGTTGCCTAACCTTTCGATTACGAGTCAATACGAGGGACACTTGCACTTTTTATCGGGGAAAGTGGAACGGTGGAGATGGACGTCACGGGAGATAAGTGACAGTCGAGCATTAGGTGTTCGGAAAATATCTATTGTTCACGATCATCACCTTAGCAAATCTGGCCTCTTATTCTAATCGCCTGAATCATGTAATCAAATGTTATCGGCGCAAAACGGCACTTTCGGATCGATCATTTCACGTTTAGATCCGTGGAAATGATATTTTGTTTGGGCGCCAAAAAATATTTTGTGTGTAAGATCAAAACAAAATGACAGTACCAGGGAGCCAAACGTTAATTGATCGGTAGTGTAAACCAGGATTAAGAATGAAAAACAGTTAGATTTTTAAACTGTCCAAAATAAATCATAAAAATAGTTGATGAAACAGGAAATATAATCCGCTACTGTACACACACGACATCCTTTAACGTAAAACAAAAACACCACGTTGAAATTGGATCGAAAAATATTGCTTTGAAATGTAAATTCTAATTTATACACGATTACGACATAGCCATGTCGGCCATCGCGTGACAACGTCAACAAAACTACTAGTTATCGACACATAAATAAATACTACTTAGTTCCGTTAACCAATCTTGGTTCGAAAAAGCTCGTAAAAATTACGACGGTTGGTCGTATCACTACAGTTGAGCTGAGAGTACAAAGTAGGCGCAAACATGTCGTGTTTTTACAAACGCAGTTTACAGATAGACCCCGGCTAAAACTTGGAAAGAAACATGACAAGCAACGGTGGTATTGAATTTCGTGAACGCACTGCGTCAATATAAGGGATCATCGCAATATACAACAAAAAACCAGTGCCTGGATCAACGAATGACATTGAAACGCTGCCATCATGCCTTCCAAAATTAATTTCATTGTCCATTGTCCGATGACCCTCCGAACGTTTGCTGTCTGTCTATAAAATACATTTAAGTTCTCGAAGCAGACGATCTAGGATTCTTGACCTTGTTTAACTTGGTGATGCAAGCCTTGGTCAGGTGACAGGACAACTGGATTTGAATGAACTCAATTCTCACCCAGTCACTAGTTGGCATGTGATTAGTGGTCGTGGTTGCTAAAAAGCAACAGGATAAATAAAAACACGAGCGCCTCCAGTTTAATGGCCCAATTTCGAAAGTCGATGACACATGAACTGATAACTATTATTTTGTGATTCTGTATTTGACCTGTTCACGTCGCATGATTTTTAGCTTTAGCTTGAACATTCGGGAGCTATTGCCTGACTGCACCAAGAGCTGAAAATATGTAATATTGCGATAGATGTCGAAACCATTTGAACGTTTGATGATGCCTAGACAACTTTCGTTATTAGGAGTCGGTTCACACCAGGTCCAGTTTTGTAAACTCGTGGTTGACAGTCAACTTTTTGCTTAAAACCAACCCATCCCAAATAAAATTAATCATGCCCAAGAAGACTACCTTAATGTCTCGACGCGATGACAAAATAAACTATCAATATAATCAAAAATATGTCATTGCTAAACAGTATTCACCAAATTGACATTAGCCAATTGGAGGCCGCCATATTGTCGGTTAAGTCGGGTGTTTGGCAAACTGCGTATTAGGCCCTAGGCCACGTGCGGAAACCCAATCTGGCAACCTCACGAACTGATACTTTTCGAAAGACAGGAGCCAAAAACATGAAACATGTTATTGAGGGGCCGCCACGGGTGATCAGGGTTAGGAACATGAAACCAAAATTGGTGGTGCCCTAGGGCTTTTGGGCACCTACCCTACGTCAGGTCGCTACGATTCTGGTAGGTTGTCATACTGGAAATTGTAGAAACCAAACCTATTTGACACAAGAAGAGACCCTGATAGATTTACCTTCTCAATATTCACTTGAAAAAATCCTTGATTTGTCTAATATCGCAATCACGCCACCCGAAAAAAATATTTATCAACAAGGAAATCATTCACATGACGAGTCACAACGATGACGTCATATCTCTACACTGCACGTGTAATTCCATTTCGTTTCGTATTAGGGTGCGTTAATCATTTGTTCATTCCTGCCAATCTTTATCCAAGGTACAATTTATAAAACTGTACGACATTATAACGCAGTTCACGATCAACTGGAATCGTTAATCAAATGTACAGTGAATCCACACAGCACTGCCAGATTTATATCGAAGTTTAAAGTAACAAATATAAGAAACGGGTTTTAATTATATTAAATATAATTTTAAGAAATTAGGGATAGTTTTATTTAATTAATAATTAATACGGTGAATTCTAAAGTTTTATTAATTAAGTATAATTACTATTTTATAGATATATAAAAGCAAAATTAATTTTTGTTAACAATTACTTTAAATGTTGATGTTGAGGGACATCATATCACAGCTGACACTCCATTCACACAATACGTGTTACATCTGGATAGAAGTGCATTTCGTTTGATCAAAGGCGCTGTTACATATGTAGTCTTCCTTCATTGGCATTGCATGGTCTCGAAAATAAGCTTAACGAACCCGCCACCTCACTCGGATCATAAATGTTCTGTGTGAACCGACTATAAAAATGGCGCATTGCTGGGTTTTCCCCGAGACACCTTTTTAAAAATATGATTTGTTTTTCATCGTGATATGTCTTAAATGTATTGGATCAGGTTATTCCGAATCTTGAAACGTCGTTTGATATACGCAATTATCGCTGTGGTCGTTATGACGTATGGCCTCGCCAGCATTGCAAAACAGGTAATATGCCCTTGCCTACATAGGACCTATGACGTCCAAGGGGGTGGGGTAGCTATGGGACCTTGTTTTATTTTTTCTCAAGGTTACTGCGACGCCTAGACAATGCTGAGAGCTGTCAACATTCTCACGCCTAATGTAATAATTAGAAAATAATGCATATATTGCACGTTTGCAACAACCCAACCAAATTGACCTTGCCTGAACTGTTCCAATACGGTTATCGTAGTGGTCCAAAGAAAACGGGCTAGCTAATCTTAATTATAGTCCTCTTTCAACATCTCAATGCAACTAACGGATAACCACCCTTCGTTACTGTTTGGTGGTTTTCTAATTGTCTATGTTTTCTCATGTCTATGAATTTTGTTCTATTCGGACAACCATTTTCTCCATTCATTGCTCTGCATTTACTATTTGAATAAAAGCCTATGTAATGCATTCAAATTATTATTTAAAAAATGTAATTTCTACCTATTGCCAGTTTTTGTAATTCTGCCGAAAATGATAACTAGTCGATGCGTGTAGTGTTACGAGCTTATTATAGCTGGTTTATAAGAGACAAACCTATCCTTGAGCGCTACATGTACCTGAATAATCCTTGTTGCGCATATTATCTCGCCACAAAATATTTACAAATGTGCAATTAATTTCCCAGCATTTTAACTACTAAGCGTCACCATTATATCGGCCCCCAGTGGCTCAGTGGGTGTGGTCACATTCTACTGAGCGGGTGGTCCCGGGTTCGATTCCCGGCGCAGGCTTTCGTTTATTCGATCCTGTGGTAC
>JAUJYS010000684.1:0-21136 GCA_033995665.1 Melogona broelemanni
CAGCAGTTGGTCATGCGATTTCCAGTGCAACGTGAAGATCCGTTGGGGACAGGGGACTTGTGTGTTTTACCAAGTTGCCAATTCTAAACAAAAATCTAATTATATATTGCTTAGGATACTCCCACACATTCTACAATCGTTCTTTGGATTGTATGACTCACACAGGAGATCAACCGCTTCACACTGTGAATCGGTACCATTGGTCTGGGTGCCCTCGATTTCGTTTATCGTTCAAATTCTAACTAATCTTTTTTCAGAAATTGGTGATTTTGTTTTTTAATCAAGATCAGTATGAATACTGAATTCAAAATCGGTCATTATTATTTTTTATTTATACCTACTAATTATCGCAGAGTAGCCGATTTCTCACTTTGGAAAAGTGTTTTGAATAGACCTCAAAGAAACGTGCCATTTCGGCGCCATTTTGTTTTCGCATTTTGATGAAAAATTTAAATGATAAAGTTACAAATGTGTGTTTGCCTAGGTGCAAAAAATCTAAAATCTATGAGCACGTGCTGAATTTTAACAACGAATCCAAATCGTTTCAAGTTAAGTGATACAACCCTGTACAGTATGACTACGAGGAAGCAACTGGAACGCCACCAAAGGCACGTGCACAGAGGAGATACGACGCTTGCCATATCGACCGCCTTAAGTACAATTTACGTCCCGTGCATAATCGCACCCAGGCGTTGCGAACCTACCAGCATGGGAATTTGCCTTAATTTGAAATAAAAGTAGATAAGCTGATGATAACACATGCATCGATCCAAGAGTTTCCATCCGGAGAATATCACACAAGAAAAATTGATTTTACAGAGTGACAAAGGTAACAAAGCAAGTTAAGAAAGTTCGGGGATGGGGCAGGCACAAATTAATAGAAAAACCAAAAAGCATTATTATTATTCTTATTGATCACTTGGTTTCGTCACACATTTTGTTTCGTCCCACAAACACGACTTAAGTTTTCATGAACTCGTTAGCGGTGTGTGCGTACGGGGCTACACCCTTTTGATTGTCAAAAAACGGGCAAATCACTCTGCTCTAAAGCTGCAGGCAAACAGTGTGACGGGTAAAGCACCGCCGCCGCCTCGGCAACTGTTGACGTGACAAGAGGCGCCCAATAAACAACGTCACGTGCTGTGGTCGTAAAAGCATCACTATGTGCCGACACCAAAGTGACAGGCAGGCCGCCGCGCATCTTCCGACGCTTGTACAACCTTGTTCTGAACCACCAAAACCGAGACGAGCCGCGCCAGAATGGAACAATCGATATTCACTCGATGGAAATCAGACCAAAAAAATTGTTCGAGTGATAGGCCATGGAAAAATCACAACTTTGCCGATTAGGTTCGTATAGGTATCTACGCAATGCCTGGAAGCAGAGCTGAGCATGAAAGTAATTTTTTTATTCCTGATCACTGTAGTGAATATCACTACAGGATATTTTGTACCCCTCGTGTCGCTATGACAATATGTAAGGGAATATTTTCATCAGTACCCCATGGTCGAATTAACGAGAGCCTGCGCCGGGAACCGAACCCGGGACTGCTTTGATTATTTATGGTTTTAATTATTGATCGTGCAGAAATGCATTTCCGATGATATTTTAAAGTTGAAAGTAGTTTAGACTGTTCTAGAAGTTGCAAAAGCTTGCGAAATAACGTCCAGTGATTCCCGTACGCGTTCATATGTTACATGTTTTAAAAAGTGTTTTTAAACTATTCATTGTCCATCTGTGACATGGTTTGACAACACTGACAGAAGCGCTATTCTTATTCGTTACAGGAAGAGTAGGACCAACTTTCGTGTTTATCATGACAAAAAGTGATCGAATATAGCGACAAAAACGCTCGACCGTCCAAAATAGTCATATTGATTATAGACGCAAGATAGGCGGTGGGAGAAATCGCCCAAGTTTGGCTAACCACCAAGGAAAACCAATTTCCTATTCCAACTACATCTTATATCCTTGTTCACGTGCATATACCGGTACTCGTATATGTACATGTACTTCATATGAAGTGGTCACGCCATAAGTCTTCGGGCATTATTTAGAAGTGGCGCGCCCCGGACTCAGGACATCAAATGTTTTTTTTTATTATTTAAATAATCACACTATTTAAATGCATACATTTTTCTGAAAAATGCTACGAACTTTATAATAATGACACGCAATAAAGCCATATTTGCATGAAAATAAAGAAATGTAGACCAGTTCGCAGTACGCAAAAATGAATGACAATAATTTTATTGAATACCTGGTGCATGTACCCTGGGCATCAGCACAAGGTATCCTTCTCTTAACTAGGCACAACATGTCGTGGGAATCAGTCCGGAAGAGTCAGTAGTGGCGTGCTTGCCCAGAGTCCCGTTTACTATTGTTATGACAATTTGCTTTATTTATGAATGGACCAATTCGATTGAGGTCGGGTAAAGCAGAATATGTCACGCCGACGAGATCATCTCACCGACACTAACTTCTTAGAGAAATTGTGTTTTAGAAGCTCACCTTTGACATGACAGGGTCATCCATTTTATTTAGCCAACAATTGACTCATTGCCAATATCACCTCAGGTTTAATTTTAATTTTAACTCAAATGTTCAACTAATTTTTAAACAATAATTTCCAGTGCGCTACTACCGGCCTTCGCGCGCACTTAGAAAGACCAAGGCCGATTCGACCAACTGCTTACGTCATTTGCCCCGCGTACTACAAGTCGCGCCCACGTTAAATCTTACACTCTTAACAGCTCAGAGGCGACACGCTTTTTCCTAATCACAATTGAAAAATCGCGCTATTATCATTGCATACGCACAATTCCAAGTGAGGCAATCATTTTGTATTGCAGATTGCTTTTTGTTACCAGCTCAGTCGTTCGAGGAATACAGAGGCCCATGGCAAGCTTATGGACCAAGCTTATAACCAGGTGCCACGCACATGCATTAGTCCCAAGTGTAAGAATGCTAGCCGCGCCATCTAGTGACAATGCAAACCTAATAGACGTTTAAGAGATAAGATGCTAAACCTGCTATTAGATTATAAAATCGACTTTATTAGGGTAAGCAACTCGCGAGTTGGTAATGCCACAAGTCATATACCCGAACCGGTTCATGCATATTACGTAGGCCAAAGGGATCGTGGGCAGGATAGCAAATGGCAAATGCAAATGATACAGCGAATCATGTAATCTGTGGTTAGCCTTGGAAAGACAAAACATTCGTCGGCAAGAATTTATAGCGATAATACCTGCCGCTTGCGAGTAGAATCCGTAAATTAATATCACACCTAAGGCGACAGGGGAGAGCGACAGGAAGGAGAAAGATAGACAACAGCCACAGAAATGCCGAGAGCACTGCGAACACGCAATCAACTTTCAGAGGCGAACCAAAAGGTGCCAAAACTAAGTTGTAATAAAATGTCTTCCTGGTACCCCCCTCCCCCCATACACCCTCAAACAGCATATCCACACGATACCCCAAATCAACGTACAACAGAAAAAAAAATCATAATCCAATTTTGAATTACCATCGTATACAGCACAAAACAAAAACATAAGCCATGCCTAAAAGAAATGAAAGAAAATTAAATCATAGGATTGAAGAGAACATACGCCACAGTGTATATGGTAAACGAAAGAATCCCAATCTAAATAAATAGCCAGTAGCAAGAAAAATTATTTCAACTAACTCTTTCTTTACCCATAAATTAGTCGTTATTCATTCAGACTAGATTTTGCGCAAACAATTCGATGCTGACAAGCGAAACCGCACGAACAAATCAAGAGCAGAGAAAAAAAACCGCAAACATAAAACATCTCAAATGCGCACATAAATAACGCGCTTGACAACGGTTGCTGACGTCAACATGAATGAAATATAATTTATCATTATACCATTCGTATTGTTAATTGTTTGTTCGAGCCTGGACCCCCTGGTGGCAAATTGCGAAAACCCGCGTTAAGTGAAACGCACTACCCTATGGACAAGATATATGTAAGCTCGCAAAAGTTTGCTTGGCAGCAATCTTTCCCGTTCTTCCTTTCCCGTTCCTTTCCTATCCTAATTATCGTCCGACCCTTCTATTAAACTCATTTGACCCTTTCCTTTAATTAACCTTCCTATCGTCCGATCCCTATCCCGCATAAATTAAAAGTCACGTGATAAGCTTCGACGAATTGATGGACTGACCTCGGTCAGCACGGCGCAATTTAGTCATGAACAGCCAATCAGAGCAATGCTGACAGGTGCGCCGCAATCGGCAGTTAAAAGAAGTATACACTTTCGCCAAAATTTTTGACCCGAGCTGAACTCACTCTCGTTTTGGTCGCTGTGTGAGCTGGTCGCTCTACGTGCAGCAATTTTGCTGCCTACGTGAAAAAGTTGTGCTGTATTTTTCGCCGACAAAAAGTTCTGCCGCGTGTTATTTTTCTCGCGTGTTAAAACAAAGAAAATATAGTTTTCTAAGCCGGACTAATAAAAAAATAGTGGATACCCGCGTTTCATCGTGTCGCTGACAATTGTTCCTGCCAAATTGACTTTGGAGAAGAAGAACAATTTCGCTGATGTCAACGGATTCCTGTTCGTTAGCCGAGAAGATTGTCGTCAAGGTTCATCTGGGTGTTCGCCATTGCTAACCAGCAATTCGTCGCCGTTTGTGATCAACCTGACTCGACCTCCCTGCAGGCCAGCGGGGAGAAGATTCGCCGGAAAATCTCCGAGAAACTTCTATGGTGGTGGTAACGTGAAAACGACGTGATGGTACCCAACGATTTATTTTTATTATTGAGCTCACGCGTGTTATCAAAAAGAAAAGAACAATAATCAATTTTTTCACAAGTCCGCGAAAATAATAATATTATTGTCTTTTGTCATTCTTTTGTTTTGCGCATAATAAATACTGATTGATTTATTAAAAATAAGTTTGTACCCAAAGTAAATTCTCTTCTTTGAAGAAATAATGTTGCTAAGCACTTTTGATGGGCACCTGACCAGGGCGTGATTGCTGTAGTTTAATTCTTAATTTGCAGTCGTCACATATATGATAAAAGGAGTTTATTGCCATTATAAACTAGTAGCCTGCACGGAAAGTTGTTTGTTATTATCCGGATTTATAATAGTGACCTGGTAGCCTAGCCTACTCTCCACAAAATAATTAGGTTTCTAAACATCAAACCGCTTGGCAATTTTAAGTTGCTAAAATCTATGTTAAGAAACCAAATTAATTTGTTAAGAATGTACGAAGAATGATTCTTTTTCGTAAAAAAAAACAATATATTTAGACGAGACATCGTGATGGCTTTATCAATACAGTCGTTCTACGACAGTGACATTTACCAATTCTGGCCGCCAAAACGTCATCAAAAAGTTTTTACGTACAACATAAGAGACCCCAACTGGAAGATTTCAACAATATCAGCTAGGTAAGGTGTGGCGCGGCGCATTGATTACATCGAATACAGATTAAAAAAAAAACACTTAGACAGCTGCAAAGCGACGCGAGTCACGCATGAAATCAGATTTACTCTGTGGGTAGCCAGTCGGCCTAACATTCTAATGGTATACGAGCGTATTTCCGCATATTAACCAGCACCCATCATATATTAATTTTCGGCCCAGCAAGGTGGCCACGGTGAAGCAAATTTTGTATGTGGGTGGTAGACATGTTTCATCTCTTCACTTTAAGTCAGTACGAGCGTGTCGTGTGCCGCAGTATGAGCACACACAGGCCGGGTGCGATGAGTCGACACGCCCCGGACCATCCATCACAATTAGCGCCGCTGTCATTCACAACTCAATTGCATGGGCAAACAGTCGCCCGAAAGAGGCGACCCTTAAACAAGCACTACGACCGAATAGTGGAGGACGGTCGACGTCACGCCACCACTCCAACATTCAAATACGGGAAATAGATTTTTTTTGCAAGTCAGGGTCGCCACTAAGGAACTGATATCAAGTTTCGAACGGCATGACGTCGTTTATAACGTTATACCCGAGACCTACCGATAACCAACCAGCTTGTATGTAAATATAGGATAGACGAATTGTCTGCACCCTGAACAAAAGCGTGATTACACTCCAGCAAACATGCAAATATAAAGATGACCATAAATACAGCAAAGAAGTGAGAGAAAATGGGCCCCGAGAGTCTGGTGAAATATAACTATTATTTTTATTTATTCCTGCTCACTGTAGCGAATATCATTACAGGAGATTCTGTACCCCTCGTGTCGCAATGGCAATATGTGAAGGGCACATTTTCGCCAGTATCTCGAATAAACGAGAAGAGCACATTTTCACCAGTACCTCGAATAAACCAGAGCCTGCCCCGGGAATCGAACACGGAACCGCCCGCACCGCAGACGGCTGCAATGGAACAATCTAACAAGAGTCTTAAATACAGAGCCTGTTAAAATAGAACAACTCCATCTTTGTCCATAACTGGTCTTTGACCCCGCCATTGGCCCCCCTAAAATGGGGCTGCTTGCGGGTATATATTGTAATTGTAATTGTAATACCTACTGGGCTAGACGAGCCATGCTTATTTTATTAATTATAAATAGTAATCATTCAAATGATTTTTAGTACACATGGGAATTGTGGTAATTCATAGGTACGTCAACGTCCTGGACATCAGTAAATAGTCGCATTGGCAAGACTTATGTCATATTAAAAAGTGCAACCCCTAGCAAGTAAGCAACTATACAAAGTCAGATGCAATGTGGGAAAGCGATCCACCCTAATTTGAAATTCCATTATTAGGTTAGCAGAGTCCGCCCAGATGGCGCTAATCATTATGCGCGTTTTGCTATTGGTGTATTCAGTGATTGCTAATCGACTTTAATTAAGGGGCAGCAACTCGATTGTGACCATAAAAAGGGTATCAAATTCCCTACAATATAACGTCGGTCGCAGGAGACAACGCCATATAAGTAGCAAAGGCAGACAGCATGCCACGATCGTCGCCAAAATGTGTTTGGCACTCGTTGCTGAAAGCGATCGATTACAACTGAATATTAAATATCGTCCAATTATTATTCAATTACATTTTGTCATTCAAAACTACGATTACCAGAACACAATGCTGGCGATCACAATTGATTTTTTTTTAAACAATTGAGTCACGTGGCGAGTTGCTTTAACATACAGTAAAAATTTCCGATTTGATCCGTAAATACTCGTTAAAACCAGTCAAACTAAAGAGGAATAAATTGGGGTGAATTTTTGATTACGCAAGTGACATTCACACTCATTCATTTCTCTTACATCCATCCTGTATTACCGATCCTTCTCTCCCAAATACCAAATGAAAAACTACTCTCACTAATTACAAACAACATGGGGAAATGTGATATTCGAAATACAGTTTCACGTCTATCACTGTACACCGGATGATTAACAAAATTAAAGATTGTCGCCGCCAAACGAGTTTTGCCGGCTCATTCTTGGCACACCACGCCAAAAAGAGATCCCACGTCGGAGACACGACGGCGGGGGAGCGAGAGAAGCCCGGGGATCATTCAAAATAGACCCGGGGCAAGACCACCAAAAAAATACATGAGGACGTACGTGCATGTGCTAGTGTGTGTGTGTGTGTGTAGGCAGAGCAGAGTTGGCAAGCAACAACACACTTGATAGTGACGTCGTTCACGTCTTTGGGGAAAATGTCAAGGTCAGGTAGACCCCTTCCCCAAACAGTCGTCGCCTTCGTCGAGAGACAGGTGTGGGCGTATCTATATCCTCCCGAGCCCCCCCTGTCTTCATCTCCCTATCTCCGAAAAACCCAATTAAATTTCGGGAAGTCACCATCAGGTTTTCTCCTCGATTCGAGTTCAGTACTCCAGGATCGAATAAACGAGAGCCTGCGCCCAGAATCGAACCCAGATTCGAGATCGAATCGGAATTGAATGGGAATCGAACCCGGGGTATATTTATTTTACCATTTCAGGCGAAGTAACATGTTAAACTCATGGTTAGGGATTGAAGGAGGATGCGCCTCAGTCGCAAAATGCGATTTGAGGATATTCCTAGATCGCACCATTGGAGGGAGAGGGGGGTAAATAGGAAAAAAATGACACATTTCCGTAAACTGGTCATTTGACCTCTGCCATAGGTACCTTGGGGCTGCTTGCGGGCAGAGAATGTTATTTTAATTTTGCGGAAGAAGTTCCCATCAAGAATTCTTGTTCCCCGTGAGTCTAGTTTTACACTTTTGCCAACTGACTATTTATCGACTATCATACCGCACGTGCTAACCAAATAAATAATTTCAAATACGGGGAAGAGCCAATGCGGACAAATACGCACACAGGAAAATCCGTAAGCCAAGTGCACGCTGGTATGCGAAGTCTAACGAGAGTTTGAATAGAACGGCCACTATTTTCAAACTTTAAAAAGCTTTCACAAATATACAGAATTCCCGCCGGAATACGGTGTCACAGCAAGTTTAGCCGGCCAATGGGGCTTGATAATACGCTGAGCACTCGACTAAAATCACTATCAAAAGTGCGCTCGCACCAGGAGAAGAAAAGCAATCACTCAATACAAGCGTGCTATACAGAGAAGACAATATTGGAATATAAGGGTGCGGGATTACCGGAGGATAAGTTGATAGGGGGGAGGACAATCAAGCAATTCGCAGGGCACGTGCTAGAGAACACATTCCCTTGGGATGGTGGCGCCCGACTAGTTTCCCGAACGCAACGGCATTACGGAGTTACCGGCAGAATGATGGACCATGAAAAGAGGAGGGCAGAAGTGAGAGTCATATAAACGCCACAATAGTACGCCTCGCTGAGCCAGGCTACATAAATAACACCGCCAACGATTTTTTGGGGGGACGACGGAAACTAATAGCAATGCGACTGCTGTCGAATCAATGGAATCATCCGACATGCAAACAAGGGCAATGCAATAAAATCGCTCGATAAAATCAGGCTGTAATTGTCCGTGGACTGCGCGCGCATTCTGATTCGAAAATAGACAGTCGCCAACAGCTTAGCAAAAAAAATTGAAGGGCAAGCATAGTTTTTCACCGCTTCCCATGCTGTGGGCGAATATTTATTTTATTTTATTGGGGAAGTTCCTTTAACTGTAGTAGATATCACTACAGGCGATTCGGTACAGAATCGCTTTCGTGTTTCTAAGGCAATATATGAAGGGCACACGGGGGTAGACTTCAAGACTCGGATAGGTATCTAACGTGATCCTGGTATACCGCAGTACATTTATGATCAACAGAGGGTAGAGGTCACAAGAGACCCACCCACCTCGGATGCAGGCAATGTGGCGATCGTACTCGTTGGTGTGGCTGCGATCGGGATCCATCCTGTACTGGATGGGCATGCGGGCCCGTGGCCGGCTAGTGGTTGCGGCGGGCGGGGGCAAGGGGGCACGCGGACAGGGTCGTCGACGGCAGCCGCAGCCCAGGCGCCGGTGGCTGCTGCCGGTGCTTCCGCTGGTACTTCCGCTGGTGCTGCTGGCGCCGCTGCCACCACCGGCTCCTCCGCTGGCCATCGGGACGGTAACGACGGGGCTTGTTGGCGACGGTTGAGTTGGACGAGACGAGGAGAAGACCTGGTGGCGACACCTGGAGGGGCTCCATCGCCCTTAGGCGCGCATATATGGAAACTTGGGGAGGTGGACGCACAAACTTCAGATTTTCCAATTTGACGGGAATCGTCTTCGGATTTGATAGAAACCCAGAAGCAGGAAATGCTACAGGGTTGTCTAAGATAGTCAGTCCAATGGTAACGTATTGGAAATTGTTACCGAAAATTGTAGTCCGAAGAACCCCGCCTTAAAAATTATTACCACCTTACCGTAATGGAATTACATATTATTGCGCAGTTCTTGGAATTTGCTGCTGGAATGGTTTCGGAATGTACAGAGTTATAGGAGCGGCACGACACCAAATGAAATCAAATGGAATGAAATCCACGGCGCCAAATCAAAATAGGACACCGATCTTCCCTGGATCGAATGGAATGGATCACGGCAAGTGGCCACACGATATAACGATATTTTGTGATAACATCCAACACGTACTACGACGTACTTTGGTCAACGTAACTCATTTAAAACTCAAGAAATTAAAAAAAAAAACAGGAAGTAAAATCGTATAGAACAATATTGTAGAACTGAATGGTTAAATAACCATCAACTGCGTCTTCTTTTTAAATCCTTGACTGGAATCGCAGATAACACCTGGGACTAAACCGGAAGTAGAACACCGCACTGGCCTGACAAAACGGAATGCAGACAGCTGGACTCACGAGGAATACACAACCACCTTGTAAACACACCGCGCGTGATTCTCGCCACACAAAAAATCCAACTTCCGGGATGAATCGCTGCTCCTGGAACGGGATAACCCAGCTAGTCCCAGTCGGACAGCACCGGGAAAGTCAACAAGGAGTAACGGAATGACGGTAGCAAAAATCACAAGACGATCTGAACCACACCGTGATCACCAACTGGCGTGTTCAATCACTCAATCACAAACACCTAGTGCGCACCGACAATTATACCGTATTCATTTAGGTATATACACACTGGTGGTTATACGTGACGCGAACGGGAGGGGGAGGGGGAGAAGGCCGCCCGGTATTGGTGCATACAGATGCACGCGCGAGCCAATTGTTGTTACACAACAAAAGTCGTTCGGCGGTCCAACGTTCGTCGCGATTTTAATCCGTATTCAGCTCTGGTTGCAAGTTTATTATACGCGGGCACGTCCGGGTTCACCGGATTATTTATCACGTGCTAAGTAGGGATCTGTGTGCGGGAAAAAAAAACGGACGAATCGATCGTGGAGGCGGGCAGGTAAAAACGAGGCGGTGATTTGCAAGGCAGGGCGTGGTAATAGTACACGGGAGATACCGATAGAAGAAGCCGGCTTTGGCCACCAATATTTCCGCCGACAACGTCAGATATCAGCTTCTGTGGTTGCGGAAATGAGCCACCCAATTCCAATAGACTGACTGTTACGCAATTCACTGCGGATATATCCAGAGGAACTTGCTCGATGCTTTACGTCTCCGACGACGGATTGTCACGGACACCGCCCTCCGCCAGACAGGGGTTAACGGTGGTGATGGTGGTTCAGTCCGGCGTGGACACAACGTGTTGACCGCGGATTGACGGATGCTTCCAGCTGGGTCCAATTTATGGAATGGTTTGGCGGACGACAGACGTAACGAGGACGGGCCACCGTGGTCCGCATGGTGGAGCTGTCGTCGCGTGTCATCCGTGAGACGATTCCGCGCATGCGCCGATGGGTCTCGCCCAACCGGAGATAAACACAAGCGGAAGAGAGCGGCAAACACGGACACGTTACATTCAAAAACGACGTAATATTTTTTTGTTTTCGCGGCGGTCAACCCCCGCGAACTGAGCGCCTATCACGGCTGGTGCCCGCGCTAATTGGGGGCGCCACCAGCAATTTTCGTCTTCATGGGCGCCCCTTCACGCCACAATGCATGCAGGTGGGTGTGACGGTGAAGTCAACTGTATTCTGTTATTCCCCATCCCCTCTCGTCGCTATGGACACGTGCGAAGTAGAAACCCCCCTCGCGCAAAAAGTCGGGCGTTCCAAGAACGGGGAAACCCTCCCGCTGATGTTAGTGTACATCCAAAGAGATGGAACGGTGTAAAGACCTGTAGTCTTTGGCGGGATGGTAGTTCGTATTTAGACCAGCAAAATAAATGGACGGTTTGCATTAGATATACAAAGCGCAGTTGTTGTTTTAATTGAATAATAATAATAAGTATTTAATTGAATTGATAATTAATAAAAAATTTAATTGAATAATAATAATAAGTAAAATAATAACATAAAATGAGGGTGCAGTAATCCTGTAGTGCATTAGGCGCTACGGTGATATAAAAAAAAATAAAAATAAAAATAAATTGTCACCGTGAGTGTTGTATAGCAGGCCAATACGAGAAACTGAACTGAATGCAGCGTAATTTGATATAACAAGAAAGGAAAACAAAAGTCTAAAATTGCAGCCAAAGACAGGCGAATAGCGATAAAAAAATTCGATCACCGAATCACCGAACAGGCACCGAACCAAAAAAAAATTGCCATGATTTTAATTTTTTATTTCTGGTCATTGTAGTGAATAGCACTACAGGAGGTTATTGTACCCCTCGTGTTGCTGTGGCAATATGTGAGTGGCACATTTTCACCAGTACCCCAGGATGGAGTATACGAGAGCCTGCGCCGGGAATCGAACCCGGGACCGCCAGCACCACAGTCGGTTCTTATATACTATAATTTTAAATCGGATTTTATGAGCTTTCTGCTTTTTCAATATTTGAGTTTTATTGAATATATTGACGTTTTCATCGGTAACCCATAATCGAATAAACGAGAGCTTGCGCCGGGAATCGAAGCCGAGATCGCCCGCACCGCAGTATCATAACGACGTAGTCGAAACTATTCACCCCATTCAGATGTCACAGCAAAGGTAAATGTCCAGTTTACCCTAATGAGCGACCAGAAAATACGATATCGACTGGGAAGCGAAAGAAACTGGCTTGCCTAAAAAAAATATAACATGAAGTGACTAATCAGGGGAGACTGAATTTCGCTACGCGCCCCACTCGATACCGTATTTTCAGGTCGCTCGTGAGGGCAAATTGGACATTAGCCCACAGCAAGTTTAGCCAATGGGACTTTAAAATATGCCGAGCCACTGACTAATATCAATGTCGGAGGGCGTTCGCTCAAGGAGTAGGAAGAGGCAATCACACAATACACGCCTGCTATACAGAGAACTCCGCATTGGAAAATGAGGGTGCAGGGGTTACTAGAGGATCTCGTTCATCGTATTGACTTCACATTGGCCGCATTCAGAAACCAGTATTTTACTCGCGCACCTCTTTGGCCCAATCGATATAAAAACATGGGCGCATTGGCAACGTGAGCGATCGATAGCGAACGCGACGCACACACGCACGCTGGCTGCCCAGTGCCTAGACATGATTGCGAGACGTGGTCGGGCACACATCGCAATGTTTACAATCGCTGCGCGACGCCATAAAAATGTGGTTTTGGTGTTTGTAATTCAAATTTAATTATCCAGCTTCACACACGATTCTCCCGCTCCGGCAAGGTCGCCAGCTTCGGCTCCGGGCGACACTTGAAAATCGTCATGAAATAATTATTGCCATTTAAAAAAAAGTGCGATAAGGAAAATATGTTTGTCCAGAGTTGATTGCCTAACAATTTTCCGTTTGCCGTCAACCGTTCACAGAAGTAGAATCTCGCCCGCAGTGTGGCGCTAGAGATAACCTCCGGAGACCCACGACTAGACCAAATACGAAACCCTAAAGTGGTGAAGTTAAGGTGTACAAAAAATAGGCAGGCAATAGGACGCTCACTTTCCATGAACAAGAAATTTAAGAATATTCAAGAGGGTCCCAAGTTGGCTACGCTACATTAGCCAGAAATTAATTTATCTTATTTTCAGGCGAGTATGAACCCAGCTGTATTAATAATTCAAAAAATTGCCACTCAATCTTGTCACTTAACCAATATTTGTCAATGTTCCAAACATCCATATAACTAATTTGACAAGACAAAGTAAAAGTAACCAATGCATTTTTATTATAAAAAATGCATGAAATGCTCAAAGGCGATCCAGTGCTGTCTGGTGACATTTCTTAATACATAAAGGGAGTGCTACAGTATTTACGAGTTCTATGTCAAAGGCTTTCGCAAAATACAATGTTCGCTCAATCAGTCACGTCCTCTCACAAAATAAAGTTAAACATCTTAGTCATGCTTTATAGTCGGTTCAGGCTTGCGACAGGATGTTAGAACAATCAGCTGTTTGTGGCAAGCACAAAACTGGAAGAAAATGAATAAAAATTGGAAAAAGTACCGATAGTTTGAGGAAAATTTACAATAAAAGAGGACATCATAAGCTGAGTTGTTACCAAAAACAACAGCCGACAGCTCAAAACTAAAGGAAAGGTACAAATTATGAAGGAGAAAAGAAGACAGCCACGGAAAAAAAAAGGATTGGAGAAACAATAATGAAAGTGGACAATTATTTTTAATTGAGCAATGGAAAACAAAAAATGACCTTTCAAACAAGGATACAAACAAAAACAATTTTCAGACTGGGAACAAAAAAACTGTCTGGAAAATAACAAAGAGGCAGGATATCACAACCAGAATCGAGACCAGAACAATTTTTAAAAACCATAATTTTAGATTATCAGTAATATTGAACACCGATCAATAATAAATCATCGATAATCTAAACCATAACTTGGTTTAAATTGCGAGTTGTGGCTATTATAAAATAGAAAAATATTAAAATACCACCTACTCCGAAGGAAGTCAATGCAAGACTACGCCAACAGATAAAAATGCGATAGTTTCATTGGAACTTTTGAAACTTTTGGCCCACTAATATAAATCGGCAACACGCTAACAGTGAAGGAAACAATTTTTGAAGTTCAACCGTGACAGAACCCCTCCGACAAACTAAAATACTTCTCAGACCTTGCGAAAACAGTTTTTAAAAGTCTTGCATCAGCTTTATATACACATACTTGCATCATGTGCAAGACTTTATTCAATGGTATACACAGCCAAAGCGCAAAAAAAAAAGAAGAAATAAATCACTGCCATTCCTGCACAATTGGACAAACGAGGTGTAAAAAGAAGGCACCAAGGTCGATCCGCCCCATTAGAGACGAACAAAATCGGCCCCCTATTATCATACAAACAACTTATTATGCTAATCGTGATGAACTTTCACTTTTAGATAAGGCTCATCCAAATATGCGCACTGTGTACACAAATTTAAGCATCACACATGACAAGGATGGGCTCATCTTGTTAAGTGGCTGTTAGCACTAACATAGAACCGGTATCTATTTTTTGTAGTAAGAAAATTAAGCCAGCTGCCGTTTCTGTGATAGCATTTTGGAGAAAAAAAATTCGCAAGTGGTTCAAGTCAACCGATGAAAAAAAAAAGAAATGGTGCTGTTGCAGCATGGAGAGAGAAAATGAGACATGACTCATATACATGTACGAGTCATTAAAATATCAGGCTGTACGCATAAAATAGTTGGTAAATTAAAAAAAAGACAAGATGATCGATGTGAAACACTTCACAGAGCAGCACATTCGAATAACTGTTGCACAACACCAAATCAAATTGCAATTGACCAATAGCTCAGGTACAACAAAACATAAAAGTATTTCCTTCACGCCAGCAACTGGTCAAAACCGTTAACCTCCCCCTCCTCCAGGTGGCGTTGGTATCAGGTGTATTCTTATTATTGGCATTCACCGCGCCTGGCAAGTTGCCGAGTGTATATCGTACACGTTATTGCACACACGTGGACAACCCTATCTGTCTGCCACCCCTACCCCACCCTCCCGATGCTCGCTTCATATCTACCGCGTAGGTGTCTCGCACTTTCAACGCCATGAACGAGAATCGAGATACTGATATGCAAGGGTGACCAGAGCGCGCATTCACGAAATTCCGGAAATTGTTGTCGGGTTCTGGGATTGAACCCTTCTACAAGAGACTGAGTGCTGGGATTGCACCTTTCTACAAGAGGTTTAGTGCTGGGATTACACCCTTCTACAAGAGGCTGAGTGCTGGGATTGCACCCTTCTACAAGAGACTGAGTGCCGGGATTGCACCCTTCTACAAGAGGCTTAGTGCTGGGAGTGGCACCCTTCTACGAGTATCAGACTACCAGAGAGTGCTGGGAATGGCACCCTTCTATAAGAGACTACCAGAGACAACCAGAAAGTGCATGGAGTTCTGGTAGCAATTGCAACCAGATTTTGAGGATAGTGTCGAGAGAGAACGCTAGCAGTCTATCTCTGAATGATTCCTAGATGGCGCTTCTATCGCCCATTGTTCGTTGACAAATGTCCTTTTCTATTTTCATGACTTCGCGGAACACCAGTCTGTCTCGTTAAAAATTCGAAATTGACACCACTGACAATTTCAAAACTAGTCCAAAATGGACATATGTCCACTTAAAAGCACCACCAGTGATCACAATTGGAACCATGTAAATGGCTCGTACGCAATGTCACCAAACATTTGTGGGCTTTGCTTGTAATCATTTGTGGATGGAACTACCGGTACGTGCATGTACACCTTTATAATTATATTGTGCTAACCGACAAATGGCGAAAATGTATTACCAAGTTCCATGTTTGGTCCAGCACAACACAAGATCTTTCTTTCTGTAATGAAACATTTCAAAGCAAAAAAGCAGAAATGAGGAATAAATCTTGCTTCGTGTCGTATTGTCAGACATCGAGCGGCAAAAGTTGTTAATCCCAAGGAGGATTTAAGCAAAAAATGTGTTTTATTTTGGTCACATCACGGGTTTCCCCCTAATTTAGCAACAAAAAAAAAACCTGTTGACAAAACTGGTGTCGCGCTGCCACATGCATGCAGATGAGTGGCCACCCCGTCGCGTGTCGGCAATAATTCCTTTCACCCGCAGCCAGAAACCGAATCAAAAAGCGAGTTCAGCGGCAGAAGACTGTTATGGTCTACGGCGAAAACGAAAAGACTTTCGAGTCAACAAGAACGCCTACGTAAGCTTTTTCCGTAGTCGGGTACCACCAGTACCACACACATGAAGGTTGGCGCGACTTAACGCTAACGCGATTGTAACGATAAAATATGGTCGCCAGAGATGTACTGTGTAGTATAGGGGAGGAGAGATTCATAAACGTCGCGCACTCTTTTTTAACAGCACGACTCGTGCATCTTCTGCCATCAAACAGAGAAGATCAACTGTTGGCTCGCACGAAGTTGGAATTTTGGCAAGACTTTTGCGATAAAACCAGAATCATCCCTTTATACAATCGCTGTAGTGAAATAATTACAGGATACGCTGTACTCCTTCCTCTTAATGCTCGAGCCTTTCTCTTGAGACTTTTTAAGATGCCGGTTTGATAATAAGGATATCGGCAGTGAGAAAGATCTGTGCTATCGCACAATCTCGTACATAATACCGGTTCGCTTCGGCGGACCTTTTTATTTTTATTACGACGGATTACTTAGAAATGTGTGCCAATTACTTTCCCCCTCTCAAACTCCTGTCCAATTCAGAGTGAAAGTTGAGAATTTCCTCCTCGACTTCATCCCCTGCTCATCCCAAAGAGAGTGGGCGAAGAAGTACGGAAACTCCACCATCCATGATGTCGGTTTGAATACGGAGATATTAACTCAAAACGAGTAGGAAGGAGGATAAAAAAAACCCAAGTAAACACTACCATATTTTTTCCGAATTTAGCACTTCCACAAACACGACAAAAATATAAATAGCCCACCCCCTACATGGTCTTCCAGAGTCAAGTTCGTCATTTCAAGTGTCGATTCAATGGGACTGGTAAACAGAGTCCCCGAGCGAACGAATGCCAAACAGGGAAGAAAGGGTTTTTAGGCAGATAAGCTTGGAGCAAATGAGTCAACGTCCCGTTCCAGCAAACGCATGGAAGAGTCGGGTCAAACGAAGGAGTCAAACACATCAGTAAACGTCTCCAGTTTGGAGACAAGAGGCAATTAACAATCCGTGTCACGTAGACAAAACACACAACTTTTTTCTTTTTTAAATTAAGGTGTGCCCGAAATACAAATATCACCGTTTTGAAGCCGAAGAAATTATCAGAGATAGCTTAGAAACAGTTGTAGAGTCATCGGTAAAATTTCGTACGACAAAATGACCAACGGATCATTCGGACCTTGGCATGGCACATGCATTTTTGGTTCCGAACATATCGCCATCAGGGTTATTTAGGACTGACATTTCGCAGTTTAAAGATTAAATAAATCGTCTCCCATGGACAATTTTTTTTTAAATTCCAAAATTCAACTGCTGAGCTCATTCTTTTTCCCCAAACGATATGTTGTGATAAAAAGGCTAGAGGGGCATCCATGTCCACTCGGCAACAACGAGTCTATCATCCAGCTCCCCTGGTACCCTTGCTGAAGCATCGGAGCCTGGTAGTTTAACGACGTTCCGGTCAAAGTTCCAATACGACTCGTCGTAGCCCAGTCGGTATTGCAACCGACTGCGGTTCGGCGGTCCCGGGTTCGATTCCCGGCGCGGCTATTCGATCCCGGAGTATTTGTGAAAAGGTTACATTACCATAGTGAAATTTCTATCCAAAAAAAAAATCCATAGCGAAATTTCTATCAAATTAGCTATCCAAATGTTATTCTAATGATACCCAAAGCTTGGGACGCAATCAAAAGTCGGGTCAACTTTTTAGCTCGTTATCGAATAGTCGTATCGGTTTGCCTTGAGTGATTGCTTGCTCATAAGGGGCAAAACTCAACATAAATATTTTTCTCATTGAAATCACCGCGTCTAATTTCTAAACATTTTTTCTGGTGGTAATCTTAGGCAAACAACAAACAAAAAATGGCTAATTTTTCTAAACATTAATTACAAATTTCTATGTTAAAGACCATAGTGGCATTTGCGACTTGCTGCCGAAAATAGTAATTAAACTCGCTAAGCGACGAGGAAGTTAGAATTTATCGCGTTATTACGACGAAGATTAATGTGTAACTACGAGACCAGTTTTTATAGCTGTCGCACACCAGGCAGTTAATTGCACGCGATTTAATGGCAGCTGCCACCACTCCCTTGAGCAAACACGCGCTAAACGCGGTGTTGCACTGCCAAGGTTAGACCAGGAGTGGTCGAAATTATTACCTCGTCCATCGGCAGCATCAAGAACGAGATTAGCTACAGGGTGATATTCCGACGCTTCGATTTAAATATATCCTAGGTTTTGCTAATTTTTTGCCTTTCGCGTTTCTTTTTAAAAAAAAATATCAATTATTTCCGAGTCGTCAATGTGCTCGTTCTTCGATATTGCCTCGGATCGGTAATCATCGGTACCGGTTCGACAACTCGCGCTTTACCCTCGTGCGTCTCACGGGTGCTTGACTTTTGCATATGTTGCAACAGAGAGCAGAAACGAAAACAAGGAAAAATACAGCAGTTTTTAATGTTCGGATTCTTCAACCAGAAAAGATATAAAAGAGAAGAGGTTCGTGTGGTTTTTTTTTTTTTTTGTGCGAGTGTATATTTTTGGGAGCGAACGAACGCATGCGAGGTATTCGTGGCACGCGACAGGTTCCGTTTCGCCACCAGAGGGCGCCGCCGGGAAAGGAACGCGGCAGCCGTTAGCACCCGCGGTCCGCCATCAATCTTTTCGGGCTAGACCCGAGACCAGAGAAAAAGGGAGATTGAACTCGGGTAAGAAACAGTAGAGCCCACCGGCCCCGAATACACGCGGGTTCGTTCCACCCCAATCTATAAATTCCGCGAGACTTTTGATCTTCCGCCCACAGAGGGCAGCACACGCTTGACGGTGCGCTTTCTTTCACATTATGGCAAAAAGGCTGATGGTGTCAATCTGGCTTGTCAAAAATTGGGAGATGCAATTTTGGTATCACTTTATTGTTTCCATTTTTATGACACGTCACTGGTATCGGTGGAATAATGAAGAGCGTTCTCGTCGACTGTGAACTTAATCTCAGGTTCGATTCCCGATCGAGACCTCCCTAATTTTTCGGGCGAAAAAAATTCGCAACTTCCTTTGGAATAGCAGTAAGGCCCTGAGAGCCATGCCTGCTGGTTGTCAGATACAGGTTAAAGATCCTTACATAGGTCAGAAGCCTAGACAAGGTCAAATTATCAGAAAGCCAAAAAAAATGAAAAGTTAGGGGTGGCAATTTTCGTCTCCCTTTTCCATTTTCTCACAATTTCAATACCTCCCAGGTCTAGGTGTCATAATGAAGAGCGCTCTCGCCTACTGTGAACGCGATCGAGAGTTCGATTCCCGACCGAGACCTTCCGAATTTTTCGGGGAAACAAATCGCACCTTTCTTTGGAATGGCAGTAAAGCCGTGAAACCCGTGCCTGCCGGTTGTCAATTACAGGTTAAAGATCCCTACATATGTCAAAAGCCTAGACAAAGCCAAATTAAAAATGGAACGCCTCCTTAAGTCTAGTTTAATATCAATCTCCTGGCAAGTCTCCTTAACAAACAGTACGCCAATTCAGAACATTCAGAATCCTCCAGAACCTCAAGCGAGATATGGAGGAAGTTTTCGGATTTTCACATTGAGCAACCTGAACATCCGGGCCAATCATGATGAGAAATACAGGAACGCGCAATTGCGAAGTGCCTAGAGGCAAACAGTCGGTCGTGTCTCTCTCCAGCTCGATCGGATAGCCCCATCTGTTTTTATCCCGACATGCTTCGATCGCCAATCTTATGTAGTACTTCCTGAAACGCGCGCTTCCATTCATCAAATCCCAGTAATTGCTATTGTGACAGTTGCCGCGTACGCATCCATGCACCAGCAGACAAGAGACATCAGAGCTGGTGCCGGCGTTGCTTGCCAGCGCGATGATGCCAACAAAATTATTAAAATGGGAAAGTGGATGGTCATTTTGTTTCAGTTATGTGGAAACTTACGTGGGAGCAATATACGCGAAATCGATTACCTATAGATGGCGCATCGGTTAGAAATTATCCGCGCATTCAAGTTTCCGATTTCGTAATTAAACGATGAGTAATCACTATTCCATGGTCTAAAAAAAAAATTGAGAAAACTCTTTACGCGGACAGTCTCTGAAATTGCCGCAGTGGACAACAACACCGGCGGCGGCAAGTTATTCTATAATTTTTTTCCCCTCTCGAATATTTCCGTCAGTTACAATCCACATGACAGAATTAACCAAAAAAAAATTGGAAATTGGTTCTCAAACTCTAAAATTGTTTACTCCAATTGAAACTTGGAATTACTTCCCTCCCAAATGGCCACATCAGTACAGACTGCACAATCCTGAATGGATGAAATTAATGTCAGTCGTAGCTCGATTGGTTGGAAGATCTACACATATGTACATGTTCGTGAGCAGTCTAGGTTTCGAATCCCTTTTATTTTTCAATCTCCGGGATACCGGCGACAACTGCCCCCAATTAGTGCAGAAGCGCCGTGGCAGGGCACATAACAATCGTCCAAACAAACGGTGGCGCGTTCCTGTAATCCCGCTGCTGGGAAGCGTACTAACCGATGGCTCATGAGCCTACGGTCCCGGGTT
>JAUJYS010000685.1:0-21130 GCA_033995665.1 Melogona broelemanni
GTCTTTATTTCGGCGCTGTACCGAACCACGTTTTTTATATTTGTTTGAATTATAGACGTCCTAACTCAACTATTATTACTAGTTACCGGTACTTTCATTTTTAAGTATCGATAATTCTAACGTTTGTCTCTAGTTGATAAGTAAGGAGGATCGTCTCAGTTACTTTTAAAAAGTAACTTATTCAACTCTTACTCTGATGATAAAGGTAATCGCGTTTCATTGTTAATTTTTCCGCGCGGTAAATATTTCAATGCTTCCCCCTTGTATTTTAACTATAACTTTGGCATGCCCGACGGGGGATACGGGGCGTTTTTCCGGCAGGTAAACGGAGGAGGGGGGTTGTTGAGGATATTTGAGTAATGAAATAAAACGTTCGATGCGCAAAGTTGTTCTCGTGGGAGGCGGGGAGAAGGGGGATGCGTCCTGTGTCTTAAGACGAGAGGGTGGAGGGGTAGTGATAAAGACAATAGGTGGATGGAGTGAAAGTGGGGTGGGGAGGAGGGTCAGTGTCTTTTTAATTTTAGCGCTGATACACGATTAGGGGCGATGTCTTTGTGGCGGGGATCTCCCACTGTGATGGCGAGCAGGCTTTTTGTCTGTCCCCGGCTAAGTGGATTAGAAATTAGGATTCCTGCGAGTGAGCAGCAAGCAGCAGTTCTTGATGCATTTTCTCAAGATTAGAATGGGGGTGGAATGATGCTTGATCTTTTTTTATTGCGCCCACTTTTGTTGTCTGCTGCTGATTTGTTATTTCATGCGAGTAATTTAGTCTCGGTATTTCTAGTTGAACTTAGCTCGAGACCATTCACTACGAGTTGCAATTACAGTGTGTACCCGCAAGCAGCCCTGGAGGAGCGACCTATGGATGGGGTCAAATAATCAGTCGATGACGAAGGTGTTCTATTTTTACCACTTTTATTTGCTGTTACAATGCTACTGTTTTTTTCAACACCACCTCGAGGGGCCGACCTGATAATTTGCCATAGTCTAGGCTTCTTACCTAGGTAAGGATCTTTAACGTGTACTTGACAGCATGCAGGAACGCCTCCTTGGGCTTTATTTTCATTCCGAAGGTAGGCGCGCCGTGCGCGTTCCAATTTCTGTCACCCGAAAGGCATTCGGGAATTAAACCGTCGATTAATCCGTCTGGCTAGCCTTTCTGACTCAGCTAACTTAGCCATGTGACTAATCTTAATTTTAACGTTCGAAGACGTCCCGGTTAATGTAGACAGATTCGGTAGTTGAGCGGGGTGAAAAATTGTACCCAGAGGGAAAAAATGGTGATTAAAATAGTGATGGGGGTTCGACAGGCCCGTCGTTCGGTGTGGTCGTTATTCGCGATAAGACTCGGCAGCACCGCCAGCACGACATATTTCGCGTCAAGTGTTTTTCTATTAGGGACGGGTAGAGCGGCAGAGGTGACGGCGGGCATCACTTTTACGACCGCGCAGATTAGAAAAGGTGCATAACTTGTTGCTAAATCCGCTCTTCCAAACGGGTGAGCTAGCATTCTCAACTTTGTCTCGCTTCGACACCAACAGTCAACTAGAGACACGGGTCGCTGTCGCGCATTTCAAAAGTCAGCTATGAAAAACGCCAAAGACACTTTTTTTTACCGTAGTCAATGGTGTAGATTCTGTACCCCTCGTATTGGTGTGGCAATGTCTGTGGAGCACATTTTCACCCGCATACACCAGGATCGAATAAACTAGAGTTCGCGTCGGAATTTATTAAATAATATTAATGAAATAATTAAGTAATAACGTAACTTTTCTACGTTTTAACCAGCAACGACGGTTTTGTAATCGATGTAGTCGGTTGTGTCATTGTAACATGATAACTGAGGGATACTGGGAGGCGTTCGACCCCTACAATATTGAGTTTTCGATTGTGGACCTGAGAGCTAATTTTGCCATGACAGCGAAAGACGTGAATCGCGAAGGAATAAATGAAGCAAGCGCTTTCTTTTAACCGATCTTGTAAATTCGTTGGCGCGCAGGCAGGCAATGAACTTTGGGAAATTCCGCGAATGATGAAGGATGAGAATCAGACGTGGCAGACTGAATGGAATTCGGTGACGCAGAACGGCTAATCCGAGTTGTCGTCGTTCATCAATCCTTTTTTCAAATTCACGGTAATTGCTCTTCGATCGAATTCCGATAGCTTCTCCCTTTCTTTCCCTCCTCCTCCCACCTCTTCTTATTATAGACCTGTAGAAGGCAAATTCAGCCGTGTCACTTTCAATTTCACATTCCTCGGTGACTACAGACTATACAAAGTTCGTTAAGGGGAGTGTCTTTCCGTCTATATGGCTCCATTCATAAAAAGAGATTAACTATTTCCATTGTACGTGCATATACTCATCCGTCTCAGTCAGCCAAGGCAAGTTGCCACGTGATCTTATTGCTCATTGTGTAGGTAGTCACGTCGTGTGCCTTTGCAATGAACTAGGGTTCGAATCCGGCTCAAGATTTTTTTCCTTTTTATTGCGTTCACTTACAATTTTTAATATATCCTGCAGTATTGCTGCTGGTGTAGCAGAGGAGAGTGTGCCCTCATTTCAATTGATGATTACATTTTATATTTTCAATTAATGTTTACCAAAATTTAAAATTATTTTTACGAAAATTTAAAATTATTTTTACGAAAATTTCAAATTATTCTTACAATAATTTCAAATTATGTTTACAAAAAATTCAATTACTGTTTAAAGAAAATTTTAATTAATGTTTACAAAATATTTCAATTGATATTTTGAAAAAATCAATTTATGTTTACAAAACATTTCAATTGATATTTTTTAAAAATCAATTTATGTTTACAATTAATTTCAATTACTGATTTTTTTTACTACCTCTTGAATTTAAATTTTGATTTTAGATTCATTTTTACAGTTTTAAATTATCGTTGTTGAAGAAAGTTTTTTTTGTTAAATAGCCGATGTGGCAAGGGTGTCGCGTGATTCGTGGCAATTTTCTGCTGTAGCCATAAGATTCTTGAAATGTAATGCAACAATGTGTTGGTTACGCCGATTATAATTCCTAACCGAGCGGAATACGAGTATATGAGATCATTTTACTTGGTGTTAAATTGTGTTTATAGATTACAATTGGAGCGGCAATTATTCAATAAACCAGCGAGGTCGAGGTCACAAACTCGTTCTGTAGCGCCATAGAGCAGCAACGTGAGAGGGATAATTATAAGATCGTCTCAAATTTAAATGTGCTCAGCATTACAGCACTAGAAATAAATGGCCTAGGTTTAGTTATTATTTTTATTTTCCAATGCATCCAATAGATCTTAACTACAGCTGATCGGGGGTGCGTTAATCAGTTGAGGTTGAACTGGTGCGTACTCGAATGACACGCGCAACCATCCGATCATTTTTGTGTTTCTGGCAAGCAGCATGGGTTCTTGCGATCTTGTAGGTTACAAAAGAATCGAGACCTTGCTGGGTTGTTGAAAAATGTCGGCATCTTTTGATGGTAATTCCGATGTCACTACGCAGCAACACTGCGGGAGATATATCCACGTGCCGTTGGTTGAGGTCGAAATGGATTGAGATGGGCGCAAATTGTGGTCGCATCCCGCATAGCCATAACCTATTTCTGAAGTTGCGTCATATGGGGAAAATTTGCGCACTTAGACAAACACACGTGGTTAATATCTGTCAGCTTCTCGCAAAACGAGTCCAGAAATGAGTTTCAAAACAGTATTGGTGGACGGATATGTTACTGGGAACAATTTCGGGAGAGAATTTTCGATCGAAACTCTGGTCTCACATACATCGTTGAGCGTGCTAATTTATCGTTGCGTAACTTTCAATTTGAAATCATACATTTGCTATATATTTCTAATTAGAAATAATTAACCGTCAGTAAAATGTCAGGAAAAAACAGCCAACGCGCTAGGAGTAAAACAAGGATTTCTCCGAAACCAAACACTTTTTATAAAATTGCAAATTGTACGCCACCTCGTGATGAAGTGCACCGCCCATAGAAAGAACCCTGCTGCTTAGCAAGTTTTTAATATTTAGATGCACGCTAGTTTTTGTAGATGGAGGTCAAATCAAAAATATTATTTTTTCTGACAAAATGTGACACAATGTCGCACCCTCCTCTCACGCATTCTACGTAGGCCTTGTTGTATTCGAGGACATTTTTTGCGTGCTCTTTTTTTTTCCTTCGTTTTGCCAGCAAATTGTGCTTGGTTGGTGGTGGTGGTTGGAGATAAGAATTAACAGTTCGCGTTGTGTATGTCGGGGTGAGAGAACATGCAACCTCGCAGCGTGACAGGAACATGTGTTTTGCCACTTGGCGCTCTTGTTTGGCCAGACCTTTCCGTTTGTTGTTCTATTGAAGGACCTGCTGTACCAGAAATTCCACTGGGGAAAGTATACAATGGGTTTGGTGTTTCTGTATATACTCGTACATTACTTTGCACCGATTTCAGCACTCGAAAATGGGTTCTTGTATAATTAGGCCTCTATCTCTCGGCTCGGCTTAGGCCACGAGGCATCGACCGCTAATATTTCTAATAACTGAAGCAGATATGAATTTTTTCTTTTCATGTGTGTGCACGCGAAAACTGAACCGAAAGTGGCTGAATACATAAAATTATTGTCTCTAATTTCTAATTGATAATTATCACTTCTTGTTAAATATTGCTTATGGTCGACGTTTTTCGGTATCTGGGGATAATCTAGTCATTTTGCTAAGCCTGGGCTTCTGGCATAAGTAGAATTTTTTAACGTGTACCTATAACGCACAGGCCGGGATTATTACTATTATTCCTTTTGGGGAAGGGGAGGAGGAGAATCATGTGCCTTCGTGTTGCTGTGGCAATATGTGAAGGACACAATATCTCTTCCGAAAGGTGATCCCGGAGGTCTCGGTCGGGAATTCAGCCCGTGATCACAATCCTGAGTACATGCCATGCATAATTATTTGAAATCGTGAATAACTTATTCCGCACAGTCGTTTTTTCTTCCGCATTCAATCCCACTACCCGTTGTGAGGGCTAAAGGGGTGAATTAGTGTCTGTGAACCGCGACTAGAATATCTCTGGCGGCGAGTGTTACGCTCGTAATTCCACCCCCTCCCCTTCCCCTCCGTCTCACCAAGCCCTCCCGTGAGGTGGAGCTACCACCACCCACAGACCAGATTGGCGCCGGCAAATGAGCTTTTAATGGTACGGTGGAAGCCGCGAGATAAAGGAGTTTTATTTTTGTTGCCACAATGTGTTCCGTATGTACGTACGGAGACCTAGAATGTAAAGTGGGCGGGCCGGGTCACGGAACCGAACGGGTCATCCCTCAATGACTAAAAAACGGGGGTACTGGTACAGACTCTGATCGGGAAGAAATTTGTTACGCTTGCACGGACAATGACATTTTTTTTTAGCTGCACAAATAAAATAAATTAAAATTATTTATATTCTTATCTGTAGTGTGTTGTGTGAATGGTATACACATTCACCATAAGTGAAATTAACACGATTCGAAAGGTTTCCAGAATTGCTAATTTCTTCATTTTGTCGACTTTTGCCGCCAATTCATTATGATGAATAATTTTATTTATTATTATTATTTCTATCCAGGCCTGGTTTTGTTGTCTGTTTCGTTTTATTTTGATTTGTATTGTACACGTAGTACAATAAAAATTAAAAAATAAAATTAATTGTGCTAAATAACGACACAGAAGATTCAGTATAAGTAACACATAATGAATAATTTTATTTAACAATTTCTTTCCTATACAGACATTATTTCGGTTTCATATTGTGCTTGTTTTTGTTCACTTTATCCTACCAGGTACATGTGCACGTATAAAAATACATAAAATATATAACTGTTATAAATAGCACTACCGCCATAGTCACGCATTATAGTGCGTTCTCCTAGTGCGTTAGGCGTTATTTGGCTAAAAAAAACTGAGTATGCTGCGGCAAATTGAAGGTAAATTGAAGGTTCCCCAGCGCTCGTAAAAATCTTGTAATCTTTAATGAAATGTCTCGTTACACACGTTGGTTGAATAAACCAATTTGCAATAGGTGTTTAACCCGTGTTTGACCCATGCCCGACCCGTTCATTCGTCGCTGTCAGGAGGTGGTGTGGGGGTAGGTGAATGGGTGGTGGGAGTTAAACCCGACCCACCCGCGCACCCACGGCGCAGTTGCTCTGTTATCTGTGTTTGCGCTCTCGCCTCGACACACATCGACATTATGCATATTAAGCTTAAGCGTTCGTGAAAATGGGATTAGCGGTGAAAGGGGGCAGGGGTGGGACGAACGTGGCTGGGGGGTGAACGATGCCAGCGCCGCGCATCGGCAGACTGAGGATCCACGAGTCAATTGGTTCGGTTTGGCCAAACAGGAGGCAGGACCTGGGAACGTGATAGGTTATACATGGTTGTTGTTG
Organism: Melogona broelemanni; assembly: GCA_033995665.1. NCBI lineage: Eukaryota > Metazoa > Arthropoda > Diplopoda > Chordeumatida > Chordeumatidae > Melogona > Melogona broelemanni. Next base: position 6,419 of record JAUJYS010000685.1, read on the forward strand.
CTCATGGGTCCTTAAAGAATCGTAAATAAGTTAAATTTTCGAGAAAAACCTTGTTCCTTGCCTAATCGACCCCAAATTTCTGCCAGATATTTGATTAGCTAATTCTTCATTTAGTACAAGTGTTTAAAAGTGCACCAATTATCTGTATTTGACTCAAAAATCGATTTTTCGGGATCAAAATTTTAAATATATTTAATTAAAAAATAGGCATACACGTATTAAAAAATGCATCACATAAATGAAATTATGCTTTAAGGTTATTGTTGGTGTTTTCTGATACCGTTGAGCATTTAAACTCTCTCTTTCTGAAATATCTTTCTTATATAATTCTAATATATCTTCTATCTGAGTAGCCCAACCACTCATTATTTTTATCACTGTTCTATTCGGTTTTACATAGTGCTTCACGGCGTCCACCACTAGGGGGCGTGCATTGTAGCTCCCGGAAGTTGCAGATAGGCGCGCACGCGCGACCTCACGTGAATTCCCTAAGTCGTTGTCTTTCTTTTCGCGACCCGTGCGCCGCCGATCTTATCTCTCTCGTTGGAGCGAAAGTTTTGCGCGCCTACAACGAAGCGAACTAGCGAGAGGACCTCATCTCCGTTTCCTCCCAGACTGATTTTTCTGTCGTTTTAGCAATTCACGTGGTAACGTAAAAAAATCTGCTCGTGAATGACGTCAGTCCCGCGCATTATTACGCACCACTTGGTGCATTGTACTGTAGATGCTGCACTTTTCTAGTCACATCGTGTTGATGGATGTTTACGCGAATATTGGTCCCCGTTATTTTCCTTTGCAGTTGGTGATGGGGGGGAAAAGGTGATTTTGGGGGCATCTTTGCCAAAGAGTCGGAAATTATTGCTGCGAGCGTGATGTTGCGATGCCGGTGCTCACCGTTAACCCGGACAAAGGCGTCTTTTATTTTTGGGACGATAGGCGTTTCCGGTTGTTGCTACTTGGAAATTGATTTCCAAGTAGACCTGAAACTTTACAGACTCTATATTGATTGATGAGGGTGGCAAAAGTCATTGCGACAGTCGCTTGCCCTAGCTTAAAAATTATTTGGCGTCATCTTATGGGCTTGCCGATTGCCCAAAACTTTGTAAATAAAAATAAAATGAGATATTCGTTAAGCCCGTTGCTGTTCCATCGGTTGCGACAGATTTGTGAGGCGACTTTTCCAGGGTTCAAATCCCGACACGAGATCTTATGTTTATTCGATCTTCCCCTAAAATAATATCCTCTAATGATAAAATTAAAAGATTAAAAGAAAAATGCCTTGAAAGTTATTAAAACTTTCAAGATTATGAAGTGGGATACTTTTGTCCTTATTTTTTTGACTGGGTGGTTTATTTAAATGTTTTAATTTGAGTTACATTCCTCGAATTTGCGGTGTTTTAAATGGCTAACTTTTACCTACATTTCGTTTTTTAATCACTGGTTTCAAATGTGCTTCAAAACGGCATTATTCTCAATTCATTCGCTGCTGTAAGCGAGAGCTATTTTGCCCCGTGTAGTTTAACTTCCCTGCAGCGCATTTCGGTATTGTGTGATTGCCTTCTTCGGCAGAAGTCAGGGGCTAATGTCCGCTCTTCTCTAATGAAACGGGCTACGAAACTGAATCGGACATGCGGAACTTGGTTCATTGCATCTTTTAACGGGCTTTTCTGGTTATTCGGATATATCTTCGGGAATGTTTAGTTTCCGTCTAAGGAGAACAATTACTTTTGCCTCTTGCGGCCTTATTAAAACAGTTCTAGTCAAATGGGGCATAGCTTGTAAGATAGAATGTTGTTCTATTACTCGTACAAACGTCATCTAAATATTTTTTCTGTCTGCTTTCCAAATGTCAAATTAGACTAAGCAAATGTCAAACCAATTTGAAAATTTACTTAGTTTAAGAATGGGGAAATGGGAGCTAGTTATTTTTTTCCCGAGGCTGGGGATCTCATTAAAAATTAGACCCACGCGAAGTTTCGTACAGTCGTTCCGGTCCTCCTCCCTCCTCCCACCATTGTTTTGCCAGTGTCTTGACAGACCTTAAGTAATGAGGTGGGCGGTGGGATATGGGTGGAATCGCCTCATCTTTTGGAATTTATGAATGTCTTTATGACAAGACTGGATTTATGTCCAGTCTCGTCGCCCTCGCGTTTTCTTCGCTTCCGGGAAAAGGGGCGCCTGACTCCTGATTGGTCGAAGTCCGATCACGTGCACGTCGTGTGGGCGTGATTCCCTGTCGTCGGCACGCGCGGCTTTGTCAACAATGTGACCCGATCCCTGATCCCTTTTGTCCCTACTTTTTTGTGGTGGTGGTGGGCGAATGCGATTCGATTGATAATGATGTGCGTGTGTTGGCGTCACACGGGTCAATAGAGTAAATACACTGTTGTCGATGTCGGCATCTTTTTCCTTGCTCCCCTAATTGCCCGAGACTGAGATGCACCCCTCCTATGAAAAACAATCATTGGCGACTTGACTAGCACTTATTTTTATTTCGAACTAGCGCTTGAGCCTGGCAGAGGACAGGCAGCACTTTCGCAGGCTTCATTCAGCGTGGCATTCGCATCACAGAGGTGTTGCAGCTGCGCATTCAGGATTTTATGCGCACAAGAATTTGTGCCCACAAAATGGTGGAAACTGTTTTATTTTAAAGGAGGACACCAAATCTAATTTATGAGGAAGTATTTTTTATTGCCGAATTTTTAGCAACTTAACTCCACGGGGAAATAGAGTTGACAAAACGTCTGACAATACTACATAGCTACAGTTTAGAAAAAAAAACGCATTATTTTCTTCCTCCATGATGTCACTTTTTCTGAAGACATTTCACAGGTCCCACATCAGTCAAAAGATCGAGCGCATCATTCATGGGCGACATTTACAAATGTGGTCCACTTCCTTCCTTCTCGGGTGCCAGAGGACCTTGATTCCACTTGAGTGCAAAACCATAAACACGTGCACCACTTTCTGTCTCTCGTTGAGACCGTCACTTGTTTATAGTATTTCAAATACACGGAATTGTTTCTTATCTGTTTGTCCGACGCGCTGGCAAACGGATCTTTTGGCAAGTCTGTTTATTTCGTCTTGATATTTGCCATGCGAATTCTATTACAAAAATCTTTTCCCCAGCCATTCGTTACGCCTTAAAACCAAAACCCGCACTTTTCTTCAACCCCTTAGCCATCCATATCAGCCTTTTTCTTAGTCTCCTTCAAATTCTTAACCAAGCCTAAATGGTTTAAGACTGGTAAAGAATGCCAGAGATCCTGGCGGATTTCCGCTCCAATTAATTTCATATGCAGATACAACCAGCGCGCCGAGCGGCGCCTCCTTGTAATTGCACGTGCAAAGTCATCGTGTCTATTTTCTTCTGAAATTGGATAAAATCGCGACAGGAAAACGCGCCCTAGTGACACGTGACACCTTGTAGAAAAAATATTAAAATACTTCGATGAACTCTGGTGCTTATATTAAGGTAGAAATCGAATGTGATAAAAAATTTCATTTTTTAATTCCAAAATAATTTGGTGATTATTTCTGTTCTCTAGCTGTTGCGCTATTGGAAATTGGTTTTAAGAAAGTCCGCCAGTGTCTTTATTTTCCTTGCAAGTAGTGATGCTTGCCTAGTCCTTCCGTTTCTAGATCCATATACATGAGCTTTAAAAAAAAAAGCCTCTTGTAATCCTTTTGGAATTTCATGCTTTAAAACGATGTGTTGGGACACGTAACACTTTATACACACACACACGCTCCCGTCTGTTCACTTGTTTAGTTTAGCCGAATGGGAATGAACGATAACGGCTCTCCGGAGAGATTTTCTCTGGGGAAATCGGGCTTGTACCCCACTCACCCCCTTCCCCTCCCCTCCCCGCTAGTGCCACCGCCAGCAATATTCGTTCCAATGGATGTGTTTGCATTTTAGGTTCGTGTTTATTTAGTCACGAACGTTCAACTCCGCGCTTCCCCCCCCCCCCGGGAACATTCTGCCGTCAGGGGACGTAGAGTGTGGATGAGGGTACACGCCACTTTATAAACGAATCTCAGTTTACGTAAATAAAGAGTCTATCGTGGCGGCTGTAAAAAGTGGCATCTTTATTTTTTAGAATGATTTAAACTATAAATCGAGCATCACGTTTTAGTTGGAATCACTTTATTTTTATAATTATGAATTTTAAGTTGGTTGTGCAATTTGTAGTAATCGATCAATTACATTTGAACCTGAATCTTGGGATAACTACAATAAATTATAAAAAGTGAAATAACATAAAATATAATCTCAAGAAAGACTACTTACTCTGTATAATTTTAAAATACCATATTTTAATTTTTGAAAAATTACAGTGAGTAAATCAAAGTCAAATAATGCAATAGTGCTTGTCAATTATTGCTACATGAATTACAATTTTAATTAAATGGTGGCTGACAGAATTTATAATTTTTTCGATCCTTCCATTTTCTATCTTTAATTTTAGACAGACTAAGACAAAAAAAAAACACACACACACAGAAAAGTATTGCTTTGGTGTGCAGATTTTTACGAGTATTTGGACTGACAAGAAAATAACAGATATATCTCTTCTATTTTGTTTCTGTTCTGTTATGTTAAGGAAGCAGAACATAAAATGTGTGGCATAAAAAAGCTATTCTCTTTGGACTTCCCCAGTTTCAAAATGAGGTCATGCTAGAAATCTGTTTATCTCAGAGTGTGCTGAAATATCAAACAATATTTATGGAATGACGTTCATTGTTTTCCCAATACATTGTGCAGATTTCAGACCTACATGAACAGAAACTCGGCTTCCAAATTTGATGTGCCGACAGACTTTACCCTAATGGTTTCGTTCCATTTACCAATTACTGAGGAGATTTTAAAGTATAGTCTAAAAAAATTCGAATATGTGATACCGGTATTAATATTTTGCAAATATTAAACCCATTGAAATTTGATTGTACGATCCGTCAAGAATAGAGTGTATTGCGACCGACTGCGGTGGGGGCGGTCCCGGGGACCTGGGTAAAAATGTGTCCCCTTACATATTACCTAAGCAACCAGAGGGGTACATAATCTCCTGTAGTGATATTCAATAGAGTGAGGGGAATTTCTCTACAAAAATTGAATAAATAATCGCCCGTAAAGTTCTCATGTAACCATGCCCTTTTCACAAACGTTTGCATCTATCTTTCTGTTGTGAATGGATCCAACATTCCAGTTGGGGAATTTATTTTCCTGTCTATATTTTCGCTTGTATTTTGCGTCGCTCCCATCTGTCACGCGGTGGCTAACCGCTATCGACAAACCCCGTGCTGCGTCATCAAAACAATTTGTCTGGAATTTGATGACATCGTATTCAATCACTGCGCATCATTGACGAACGCGTGCCACTCTCTACGCAGCCTCTCTCCACGCATTGTATGATGCCGCACAAGATGAGTTCGTCCAACCGCGTGCGCGAAAAACAGATTAGGGGCGCAAATTCAGGCAACAAGGTCGGCAAACGAAAAGTTGTTCTATGTTACAATCCGGGTGCGCTACCGGTACTTAATTTTGGGCATGTAAAATTCGTACAACCATCTTAAAAATGGTATTTGAGGTAATATAAATATTTCTTTTTTTTTCTATCACTGTTGTGAATTACATTAGAGATTTACATGGTAATATGTGTGGATCACATTTTTTACTAATATTCCAGAATTAAATAAACAAGAGCCCGCGTCGGGAATTGAACCTGGAACCGCCGCAGTCCAGTCGGTTCCAATACTGACTGACCTACGACATTTATCTTAATATGCATGGTGACCCCGTTTCTGTTTTAAAACATCTTAAAATAAAGATGTTATTTTTAACCTTGCATTAAGTGTACGAGAAAAATTTAAGGATGAGATACTACGGTAACGTGAAAGACGTTTGGAAATGATGTTTAATCTTATCCATTACAGTAATCTTGAGTAATTGATTCAGTGCTACCGAGCCGATATTTTAATTTGAATAATCGCTGCATCACCGTAATTATTCTCCTAGATCGTGTCTCGGTCTCGCTTCCACGTCAGTTTTCCGCCCCCCCCTAAAATGCAACTTGCAGCCTGCAGACAGCCTTCAAGTACATCACTGATGACTGAGCGCCTCTTACGTTGGTCCATTGGCGCATGATATGGCTGGGGTAGCAAAAGAAAAAGCCTGTGCGTCTACGTCTCTGCATGCGTACGCACACAATGAAAGTACAGTTTTGAGTTTGATAAATGAAGCTTGGACCCAATCCATTACGAAGCCGCCTCTAGTTACGGCAAATTTGTGATCGCTGCTTTTGCTGGCGCGTGCGACGAAGATCCAGTAACGGATGTGGCCTTGCTGGGTGGATGGACCACGCGTCCTCAATGACTTTCGAGTGTTTTCCGGGTAGCTGGATTCGTTTGGCAGGGAGAAACGGGTCACCGGTGACCTGTTCCTGAATTTTTATCGCGTGTAATGGCGCCACTGTTATTAAATTATGAGGGGGGTTCAAAATGTTTCTGGAATTTAAAGGAAAAATTCGGCTTTGTTGATTTCTATATTTTAATAATATTTTATTATTTTGCCATTCCAGTGCATCTTTAAATTTTTTAAAATTCGATTTTAAAATTCGAACGCCAACGAGATAGCGGTCAGTTAACCGTTTTTTTTTTGTTTTTTTAAGGCATTCAGTACCGTTTTTTACTTTATTCGCTTTTTTAAGGCATTCAGAAACACTTATTACTACAGAGTAGAAGTTTTTCGAAGTCAAAAGTTCTGCTTCAAACCAGTCCAGTTGGCTTCCCCGGGTTCGATTCCCGACTCGAGCGCTCATTTATTCGATGGCAAGATTCGAGAGACTGCTCAATGAAAATAAGCGGATGGCAACGACCGATCGCGGGTCACATCTTGTGACCTGCCGTCATCCAGACGCATCCTGTAATCCGGAACTGCCGCTGGTTTTGTTGTGGTGCCAAAGGGGCCACCAGAACTGTGACGCAACAAGCGCCCTCTAGTGGTGGTGACGAAGAGAGGGGGATTCCAACGTCCTTGACTGACTAGGGAATTTCAAATTACCGCTGTTACTTTTCTATTTGGAAAATCAATAGTTATTGTAATGTCGAACATCCTCTTTGCACTGTGTCCCCGTTCTCTGAGCATCACCACCTCCCCGACCCTTTCTCCTTCCCACTTAGTCCTCTAGTTTTTCTTTCCCCCAAACTCGTAAAGATGTTGCTGTGCCGCAGTATTTAGAAGGAAGCAGTTAGAAATAAATGACTCGTTTTCGCCGACGTTTTCAAAGTAATTCGAATCGGTCCGCGTCTGTCCTTTCCAGTGTTGGGTAAGAACGGAAGGGGAAAGTTCCGTTCCTAGGAAGTGGCTCTTTTTTGAGGAATTTAGGAACGCCCAGGTTCTTTTTTATTTGTGCACGAACTGAAATAGGAACCGGTTCCTTTTTTGAGGAACTTAGGAACGCCTTGGTTATTTTTATTTGTGTAAGAACTGGAATGGGAACTAGTTTAATTTCTTTAGGAACTGGAACGGGGGTTCCTTTTCTGTGTCGAGGGTTCCTTTTGCCACAACCTTCATTTTTCTATGAGAGCAATTTTCCAAAGTGTCGACAGCGGAACAATTTTGCAACATGAAACATAAATTGCTAAAAATTTTGATCTGTGTCCGCCAATCGGCATATGTTCTTTAGATTAGTTCCCACAAATGTCTATTTGGCGTCATCATGAACGTAATCATAACTTATTGTAAACATCAGCATCTTTTCATAAATATTTTTGAATCGAAGGAACGAAATGGTTCCTGGTTCATTTTGAAAAGAAACTAGGAACTCCCAGGTTCCTTTTAATTTGTGTAGGAACTGTTCCTTTTTCATATGAGGAACGGAAACTGAAATCTGAACTGGAACTTATCAAAAGGAACGAACCCAACACTGGTTCTTCGGCTAGCCTCGCCTGTCTAGCTCATCGAAATTGGAGATTGAATAGTAGAACGCTCGCCAGTTTGGAAGAACTTTGGAAATTGTCGAGAGTCTTGAAAAAGAGCGGCGATTTTTGTATGCAGTTAGTAGTAGTATGGGAAGAAGCACTTTTGAGCAGAAAATGCGTCATTTCGTTGAGTCGTGATGGACTAGTGAGCATCCGCAGTGGCGTTGTGCATTTGGTAGTGCGGACAGATTGGGGCCAAGTACTTTAGGCCTCAATTTTTATAACGCCGCCTCGCGCGTGCATCTCTATTCTAATGGTGAGGGAGTTGAGAGATGATGCGCCGTTTTGCTCCGTCATGAGCATATATTCTGTTAGAGCGAGAATCGCAAGGCCGGTCCTGACTGTCAGATACAATTTACTCAGTACCAAGCAATGTACCTAATTTTATTTGTCACCACCAAGTACAGGCCTAACTCTTGTTTATATATTCCGGAAATTTTTCTGCTAGTTCAGACTTGTTTCCACGTGAAATTTAACTTTTTCAGTTAGTTCTTTACAAAGTGAATTACATTAGAGGTCTCTTATGTTGCTATGGTAATATCAGAGGCATTTTCTATTATATTATCAGTCAATTAATGCGTTAAAATACGCTCGTAATAACTCTCTTGTCGCTTGAGCGTGCTCAGTATATTCGAATTAAAATTACAAGCGTATAAAATTTTCGTAAATCGTTTATTTCCGCAGGGTGTTTTTTTTTGCTTAGTTTCAGATTCGTCTTTTTTTGGGGAGATTAATCAGATTCGAATTAGACATCTGTAAGTCGTTAATCAGGGAAGCAAAGTCATTTTTTTGTATTTCATTGGTGGCCATGGATTTTTCTTTCGTGAATTTATCGGCACTCATGCAGATAACAAAGTATGTGTAGTAGTAACTCTCCACCACCCCTCTCGTACTATAAATCTCACGTTTATCACCAAAGATAAAATATAGCTCCACTAATAGTCTCGCAAATCTGGTTGTATTCGAAACGGAATTGAAGCGTCTGCCGCCATCTTGATCCTGGAAAGTAGTTTCAAAATTTAAATTTTTGTGGGGCTATATTTAATAATTTTCTGGGCTACTGCCTTATGTGGCAATTGATCCGGTTTTTTTTAATGAGCGCCCAATTTGGCGCGTACTTAATGCGTCTAGACATTGACTCTACATTTTTATGAATCTGGTTTCGGTTGAAAAGGCTACGTCCTACATAACGCGTACTTGGCATTTTGAGATCGACCTAGTCGTTATTCGTTTTGTCACACTTTTTAACACGAAGACCAAATGTTCCGTGAATCTGGGAGCAGTGAATTAATCAAATTGTTTTACAAAGGTGACAAGTGTCGAGGCCGTGTCTACTCGAGGAACCGCAGATACGATCGACTAAAAAAAATCATAATTAATTTTAATTGCAAACGTCCAAAGACGCGATTAGGATTAATATACATATTTGAATAAGGGGTTTAAAGCCACAGTGGTGTAGGTCTTCATTTCGTACATCTACACTGTACACATGCCAAGCTGCTGAAATAAAATATGAAGCAAGTCAGGGGTCTTATAAGCTACCGACAGGGGACAGTACAAGTAAATCGCATGGGCGTCTATGGAGAAATTCCAAAACATCCTCTCGTATCTTAGGTCAGAGGAAATATTACAATGAAATTAACCCCGTTATTCAGGCATGTGCAAGACGTATACATCCTTAAATGAAATTAGGGATTGATTGTGTAATTTTTCTTATTTCTTTGTAATTGAGTAGTAAAACGTCACAGTACCTAATTTGCATAACTGGAGCATTGAATTATTTGCATTAAGCGTTAGAAGCACTAGAATTAGTGGGATAGTGGGGGTGATTTTTTTCGATTTTATGGAGACTTAATATAGTTTACGGCTTTATCGTGTCATGAAGATAAATTAAAATCGTCAAGATGGTCTGTGTGGGAGTTGGCGTGAATCTGTCTCCCGTCACATGAACAAATTTCGTTCACGAACGTTTACGAAAATTTTAATTTGCATTTTTTTTGTTAACTGATGAGGAAGTGTCCCTGGGAGTTGTCACTCATTAACCAGGCGCCACATTCGCTGCAGTGTGGAACAGTGTTGCCCGATTACTGTGCTGGCCAAATTGGGTGACCCAGGATTTACAGGGTTAGGCGCGTATCGTGGCATTTGCAAATAAAATCAAAACGAAGCGTTTGACAGAGAAATGTTTTAGATGAATGTTGTGCACATAGGAGGGGCTATTTTTATGACATAATTTATTTAGAATTTGGAGGTCATTATCAAGATCATATCAAGGTCAACTTATTTTTGTCAATGGCAACCTTATATTTGGCTAATGGAATATTATTTTACACAAAAAAAAATTAACTTTTGTCTAAAACATTTTTTGATCTGACCACTAGTTCCATTGAAATTAGCATCAAATGTTGCATTGACAAACGCATGTAGGAAAATGTTTGGCTATACAAACAGTGAATTTTCTTGGTAAAATCGTCCCAAGCCGTTTCACAAAAAATAGCCAAAGCCACCAAATATTATGCACGGATAGGAATTTGTCAAAATTAGTATGGGCTTCACATGAGAGATACACGTTTTCTGAAAAAATCATTTTCTAACTCATAATATTTGGTGGCTTTGGCTATATTTGTGTATGTTGAAACGGCTTGTGACGTTTTGTCCAACAAAATTCACCGTCTGTTTCGCTAAAAATGTGTTGCTAATTATCTAATTTGTTGCTAATATTTCATCTAATTTGTTGCTAATATGTATTACAACATTTTGTTCACATTTTTGTCAAAGGTAAGGTTGCCATTGACAAAAATGACGTTGACCTTGAAAATGACCTCCAAATTCAAAACAAATTATGCCATTCCTATGTGCCCAACATTCATCTAAAACATTTCTCTATCAAACGCTTAGTTATCATTTTATTTGCAAATGTCATGATACGCGCATCACCCTGTATATTTCAAAACTTATTATAGCTTGGAACATTTAGCATTTAATGTCTATACAAAGCGTAAATATTTCCTAAAAAATTAGAATAATTTTGGTGTTTGGTATAAGGTTGTGCAATAATTTGCGCAACTGGTTTGCTGGTCTATGTTTCTACGATTGCCATTACGTAACTCGAGCCGATTGGCTAATTAAAGGTCACGTGATCTCGCCGAGTAAAGTAAATGGAGACTGCACGAGATCTGTATATTGATGTAAGTGCCGTTTTGCACGTGTTAGCTTTGGAGAGGAATGTTTGGTCGAGGGAGAATCTAGGGGTCACGAGTTGTTTGAGGGGGTGGTGTGGGTGGGGGGGGCGGTCAGGGCCATGGTCGACGCACGACTATTATTATTATTAAATATTATTTATTGCTTGGGCCGAACAGGGACTGGTTCGGGCCACCAGCAATTATCGCCGCAAATCATGTTCCTGTCATTTGTTATTATTTCCAATTGCAAACTGGGGAAATTGTTGGCAGTGCTCGCCGTTGTGGCGCCACCATCGCCACACAGAAGACCTATGCAGTGGGTTGTCCATACATAACAACCGTGTTGCTAAATAAACAAATTCCTGCTTATATCTACTAGTGCGTACGGGAAATATCTTTATCTATTTTTAATTGTGTTAAAAATGCAAAGTTTGAAATGTCAAACTTTGGAAAGAAAAACATTTGAATACCGCCGAAAGTTACCAGTTCAATTCACTTATCAATTCGGAGGAAAGTGAATCATGATTGAATTTGAGATATTCATTTTTCTATATCCCATTTGAGTAAAATGTACTTATTTTGTTTTTGGAATTTCTTCCATACCATTTATTGTTTCTGTAGTTTAAAACCGTGAAATTAATGTTATTGAATTGTTATCTTAATGTTATTGTTTGTTTGTATTAACGACGACTTAATCGCCAAATATATGTGCTGCGAGAATGTATTAGTTTGAAGATCTACATGTACGAGTATGCGGAATTGTGTAAGCCAGGATTGACCTGTACTTCTCTCGACTTAGGGCACGCCTGTGGCGTTCATCAGTGGCAGTGCACCAATTTAGATTGCGTGGACATCAGACGACGCTGCGATCGACGTCACGATTGCGCCGACCATTCCGACGAATACGATTGTCGTAAGTGCTGCCACCCGGCGGCATATGTGTACAACCCCCTTCCGGACTCAGTCCACTGTCCAAATTGTCCTCTTGTCTTGTCCAGTTTCGCGTTATATCCAAAGTCCAGCTTGAATTCTGTCTCCAAATATATGTTGAATTTATCTAGCTTTTGAAATCCTTCCATTTCTTGTAGATCAGACCTTTACTTGTTTATCTGTTGGAGCCCAGTTGTCGCTTTTGTCATCTTTTGCCCTTGACCATTTTTTCAACCAGTTTCGCGTCCAGTTTGACGTTATATCCAATGTCCAGCTTCAAATTCCGTCTCCAAATACACATGTGCAGACAGTGTTGGGTTCGTTTCTTTTCATATGGAACCAGATCCAGTTCCCGTTCCTCCGATGAAAAAGGAACCAGTTCTCGTTCCTCCGATGAAAAAAGGAACCAGTTCCCGTTCCGTTCCAGTTTCCCGTTCCTATTCCGAAGTTTCTAAAAAAAAAAAAAGAAGTTCATAGGACCGAAACTTTTCTGTTCCGTTCCTACCCAAAACTGTAAATGAATGTTGAATTTATTTAGCCTTAGAAATCCTTTCATTTCTTGCAGAGCAGACCTTTTACTCGTTTCTCTATTGGAACCCAGTTGCCGCTTTTGTTACCTTTTGTCTTTGACCAGCTACTCTAAAAGTGTGTTCATTTCCCCACCAGTATTTCACATTAAAACATTTTTCGTCCTGTCTTGTCCGTCCCAAGTGACTGCAGATATTACCGCTTCTAAAGTTGGTTAATTGACCTTCAGATTTGAACTAATTGTTGGGTAAATAATTCATTGTTTTCTGCAGTAATTCTATTTCGCTTATTCGATCCTGTGGTACTGGCGTCACCCCTGAGCTTCCATTAGGGAGTCCAGAGGTTAGGGGTGGATCTTTTCAACCTGGCTATTCCAGCTGCCAATCCCCTTCTCTTTCTTGCCCCTCACATATCTCCATAGAGACACGAGGGTACTGTAATCCAGTAGTGTACTAGGCACTACGGTGATTAAAAAAAATATCTGTAATTTATCGACTAAGAATCTGTCATTTCACATGCGTGTTAAATATGCGTGTCGTTTACGTCTCCTGGTGACGTCACGGACCAGTAATGGTTACGTCAAACAACGTGACAATTTCCACGTGAAACGTTCTATCATGTAAAGTAATCTTGCAGTGTTCCTGGAACAAATAATAATCTATTTAATTGATTTCTTGTGCGATATTTTCTTAGAACAGCGTCCATAACTTGCTTTGCAAAAATTCTGATTCTTAGAAAGAGATTTTTCGCCAGAATGGGAAATCCATTTGTGCGATACCGTCGTCTGGTACACAGTAAGAGTGCATGTGTCGTAGCTGCTATATGCCATTGACGATGGCCATGAATGTAGCGCTCGCTTGGATGACGGCCAACAACAGTGGCGTACGTCCACTATGTCTCTATAGATCCTCATTTCTTGGCCTCATCGTCAGTAATGTCCGTGTTTGACTCTGATGCCTATCATTTGTTGGAGATCGTCCACTGATTTCTGCTTTGTTTCTGTTGCCAACTCTTTATCTTCCGTTCACTGGATATACTGTTCGTGCTCATGTGCGCAGTGGTTTAACAAAATAATGGAAACACTTCCATTTGTACGGGTGTGGCCAGAAGATGGTGCACAGATATTGGTGTTTCCAATATTTTGTCCAACCCCGGTATATGTTCGTATTAGTTTGGGCGAAAACCTACACTTACTGCTCCCTGTCCTTTTTACGGGATGCGCAATTATTCAACAATACGTGCGCCAATTCCTAGATCGATATCTGTTCTGCCGCCGTTGCTTATTGACATTGGTTAATTTGATTTGCGTTTCTTTCACATATTTGTTAGTATGTGTTAGTATTACTCGCGGTCTACAGATCTGTATACAAGAATGCATTGGGTCTGGCTTTATTATACGAAAATAAAGCCAGACCCAATGCATTCTTGTATACAGATCTGTATACAAGAATGCATTGGGTCTGGCTTTATTATACGAAAATAATGAGACTAACATTTCAAAATTTGGGGCTTCTCAACTCTTTTTAAGTCACAAAGCACCAACAGAAAGAAATAGTTACGCATAAACGATTGCAGGCAAAATCTTCAACAATCGAAAAATATCAACATATATTTGTCCAGTTATCCAAATACATGGCCCTTAACATTTAATTCTAAAAATATAAACTGTAATTGTTAAATCGTCGTTCTTGGTTAAAATGTTTAACGACCCCCTTCCCTCCATATTCTACGAATTTCTCTCATCCGAAAAATCCTGGGAAGTCTCGGTAGGATATTGAATACATAATGTCATAATCACGGGCATATAAGGTGAATAGGCTAACAATCAGTCGGAAAGACCGACCAAATTCAGCTATTTCGACTTTTTGAAAACCACACAAAATGACAAAATATAACCTATTAAACATTAACGCAAGAATATTTCTATGTAAAAAAAATTATAACATTAGTTATTTCTCGTCTCACATCTGCATTTAAAATTGAATCCGACATGTGGCGGTAATGCGCCCTCGCGTTTATGAATCGAGTTAACGGCTCGGCAAATCTTCTAGGAAAATTGGGGTCACCATCTTATTTCATTTTACCCAAC
>JAUJYS010000686.1:0-21102 GCA_033995665.1 Melogona broelemanni
AAAAATTTTTTTTTCTACAATGACTGATCGTCATCAATGAAGGAAATATAAAAACAAGAGATTCTGTACCCCCTTTAATTGCCGCGCCGGGAATCGAACCAGGAATCGCCGCATACGATTTTTACGATGTAATATCGAGTGGTTTTAAAACTTAATTTTTACGTGGCAAACAACTATTCAATAGTATCATGTTTAAAAAAACTAAAAACAAAAGAAAAAACACTGTACCCAGATAAATTAACGAATATCTACTTACGAGCGACCTGAAGAACGTCCAAACAACTTTTAACAATTTTTTTTCTACAATGACTGATCGTCATCAATGTAGGAAATATTACAACAGGAGATTATGTACCCCCTTTAATTGCTTGAGCAATGGTTGAATCGAATAAACGAAAGCCCGCGCCGGGAATCGAACCAGGAATCGCCGCATACCATTTTTACGATGAAATATCGAGTGGTTTTAAAACTTAATTTTTACGTGGCAAACAACTATTCAATAGAATCATGTTTAAAAAAAACTAAATACAAAAGAAAAATCACTGTACCCAGATAAATTAACGAATATCTACTTACGAGTGACCTGAAGAACGTCCGAACTATGTTTTTGTAAATCACCGAGCACTATTTAAAAAAATATATATATAAAACTGTGTAAAAATCGAGGACCATGTATAACCACCACTACAACTGCAAGCTAAACGGTTTTGATCGCCGGTGTGAATAAATAATTTAGATAAGCGAAATGGCGACGACGACGTAAAGCTAGGTGTGTATTTTATTTGTTGAGTCGCCCACACGAAACAGAAAAATGATAACATCACATTTTTATCAGCGCTACCATTGGCAACCAGATTAAAGCAAAATGCGATTTTCGTTTTAGGTTTGACCTGGATGATCTAACGTTGGAAAATTGAACCGAAATTGGGCAATCGCCGGGTAAAAACACGATAATATCGGGTGTGGCTTTATGCAAGAGGGATGCGAGGCACAAACCCATAACTGGATCGCTGAAGGATATTGGTAGATCGTTAAACTCTGTCGGAAATTCAGTAGCCCAACGGGGACAATTTCAGTGTGGCAACTATTTCGGGTTTCTCTATAACCCCGCCTGTTTATATTGTCGGGCGTATTTGGTTAACAGATATAGCAAAATTAAATAAATAATAATAATATTGAGATGTTCCAATAAAACGTAATTGCAGACTTAAGATCTGTTCTCGTTGATAACCTAATTTAGTATAGGTCTTGGGTTCGATTCTCACCACGGATTACCGTTTTATTCCATCCTGAGAACCTGGGTTTCACAATAATTATTTTAAATTCAGTATACATCAGGTACATGTCAATATTAATTTTAAAAAAATACTTGGGAGTTGTAAAATAAACAAAACGGCACTCACCAACAAACTGGATTGCCATGTTGGTCACATCTCATCTAAAAATAATTGGAATTGTTATAAAAGCATATTGAATGAAATATTGCCAAATAAATTTAATATTAACGAGTTATTAGAAACTTACCTGGCATGGTTCAAATCTTGCGTGTTAGAAGAGACGAACTCGAAGGTTTCATTTATTGTCGATGCGTAAACCGAAGTTATAAATTAATCTACTAATTTTATTTATCATTCGAATTTTTCTCTTCATTTTGAATTAAGAAAACAGATTCATTGGAAAACGAATTTCTGAGCAAGAACATTGACAAGGTCGAATAATATACCTATAGTAAATAAGCTGTAACAAACTTTCATCCACAAATAATAGATAAGAATATCGACAATAAAAATAAGATGTATTTCGAAGAACAGATATTTGAAAAATTCCGCATTTATTTTACATTAATAATAGTTTATGGTCAACATACTTTTTCACCATATAAAAAATGCAACGCTACAAAGATGATCGAGAACATGAAACAGGAAAAAAAGGTCCATTCACAAATAAATTAAGTTATTTGCAAAAAACTCTTGTCATCAAAATCGTGAAAAGCGTTTCAAAGACAAGCGTTTAGCATCGAATCACAAAAGTCCAATCTAGTTTTTTTAAAAGTCATAGTCAATTACTCTATTTATAGAGTCAACTCGGTATCAATATTTTTGTTTTCCAAATTCTTAAAATATCATCTCAGCAGTGCAACAAAAAGACATTATTATTTTGAGATTTTTATAGTTCTAACTGAAAAAAAACGTCTTTTACACACTTATGCTGCAACACACTAAACAAAACAAAAATGATTTTAGAGGACTACAAAAAAATCAAGCAGACTATTTAAAAAAACAAAAAAAATATATATAATCGCGTTATTTTTCAAAAATTGCCCCAAACTCGAGTAATAAGATGTGAATCTCCACATATCCGTTCGCAAATAAATGAAATATGCGCAAAAGGCATAGCCATGACAAAGATAGTTGTAAAATAGAGAGGAGTGTTCGAAAAGTAGCGAGACAAGGGTCCATCATCCCAAACCGTAACATCGATAATTGCTCGATCGAAAAGTCGATAAACTGACCAGACCACAAATCGGCAAAAAAAAAATTCAAATTCGGATTACCCAAGAAACATTTTTAACAACTTTTCCCCATCGTTAATATGTCAGCAGCTTCTCTTTAACCGCTCCAATACCCATTCCAATTTTTTGACGTTCAATCGAATAACCCCAAGAGGTCATTGCAAAGACACTGTTCAATTTACTGCGTTCGGCGTAAATGGGATTGTACCGAACACTTAGAACATTTTCCAAAGACAGTGAACATAGTTCGTGTAAACTTTCGCGGGATATTCAAAATTGTAAAACAAGCCCCGTAATTATTTGGAAGCTACAATACATGACGGATGCAATATTGCTTAGATGTTGTCTAGAAAAAAACTTTCGCAAAAATAAAAATAAAAAGCAATATTGCATGATTCGCGAAATGTTCACACGCACAACAATCGACAAATTTGTTCAAAAGCCATCGATTTTACTGATGCATATATTGCTTTTTTCACCAATAAGATTTCTTATCCAAGTTCACGCATAATTTGTAGATCAAAAACGACCTCCAGATGCAGAGAATACGAAAATGTTGCACCAAAATCTACAAGTTCATCAAGGTATTCTTGAAAATTCGGTTAATGAGGTTGCCCAACGATTGTATCATTTCAACTCCCAATTTCCACCAAAGTTTTTGTCCGTTACTTAATTTGTACACGGCTTTCGTGAAATTAGACAGGCAGTAAACTCTTCAAGTGTGGGGGTGGGTAGGTGGGCAGACTTAAAATAGTGGACTAATAAAATAAAACATGAACCGCTAAATAGTGTGAAATAGTTGCAACCTACTACAACGAATTTACAACCAAGATAATATACATATTTTCTGAATTAGTTCATGATATTGTGTATTTCGCATCGCGTTTTTTTAAAGGCGGGGAATCTGAGCTGAAAGAGTGAATAAGCAAAATAAAATGCAAAAACTAATGTGTTATTGACATGGGGCAGAAAACTGAACAGCAAGGTGTGGTCAAAAGCTAAATGAACTGGGCTAAACTAATCACCTAAGTGGATGATAACCGATGGTGATTATTGATGAGACCTACTATGAACTGGTCACACCAATTCATGGTTTGGTATCGTATAATCGAGACATACTAAAGTAGTTGGTAGGGATATTTAGAGCTGGTGCAAATTATAATATAATCCAATAGGCTAGTGCAATACATGACTGATGTCATACTGGAAAATTTGAATAGTTGATTGCGGAAACAAAACCCCAAATCCAGTTTAGAATTGGGAAAAGTGGGTGGGGGAAACTACACTGGTCTATGTGAAATTGAATAAGGTGCAGGCAATCTGAAAACTGGATACTAACTTATTGAACACGTAATCTGTTTCCCCCCCTTCTCAGTATAAAAATCCTATAAAGCTACTAAGCAAATGCCTAGTGTCAAAAGCCAATTGGCGTTGCATTTAAAAAAAGTGCATTAATTCGTGTTTTTTTTTTTGGAGTGATTTTGTGTAGCACCTATTCGTGAATTTCAAATGCAGAGGGAGATAAGATTGAATTTTGTATACGTCGGAAAAACACAGCAACATTTTTTTCTTATATATTTCTGCATGTCACAATCGGTTTACATATATACACACATTGTTTTTTTCTTAACCAAGGGGAGGACTATATAAATCGTCACCATCACTTTGTTGTGGTGAATGGCGCGACAACCACATAAATTTCGGTGGATTGGGTCGTTTGCGCAGAAACGATTTCCTTCCGAAGAAATTGAAACACGCTTGTAGCAATATGGCCGATAACTCCGATCTTAAGTCATTGTGAAAAGACACTGACCCAAGTGGTTCCAGACAACGCTATATTTTTACAAACGGGTCTCAAGGTAAACGAAAATGCAATCTAGATCCTCCATTTCAGTGACGCAAAATACCAAACAAAATATACGAAATAAAATTTCATTTATATAGTTCCACTTCTCTACTCTAATAAAACGACATTTTGAAAATTTCAACTAGCATCACGGCAAAAAAGGGGGAATTTTGTGCATAACTTTTATTACTTTCATGAAACACAACAGGGTAAAGTAAATCCAAGTTCATAGTTTCCCCACATTATATAAACTAGAAAATAACTATTCACGTTACGGTGAATATTTAATTATCCGAATCATGGAATTAATATCATTGGGTGCAAAAAAATTGTTTCCAGTCTCGCGTCAAACTCTAACGAGGTGAGAACAATTTGACCACCTAAACGGACAATTGTAAAGCGCATACATATATGCCAACGGGATTCCAAAATTTCGAAAAAGCACATAAAAATAAACAAAAAGACAAACGGAAGGGTGTGGTAGAGCTCCCTCGTTCCAATTGAACACTGATTTTGTGATCAGCCATTGTGACCAGACGCATAGCGTCCAGTCAAAAAAACAAAACTATATGTTGAAAGAATAGTACAAAACAATTAAATTAATTAATAAACTGCACACAATGTTATTATAGTATTACAAAAAAAACGCAATTGGGAATTTAGAACATGCAGATGTGGTTGTCGAATAAACTTAAGTTTAAGTTTCGAATATAACCGAACCACACTCTGCTTCGTCATCCCAAAACTAAGTGATTTCGAGCGTGTAGAAACAAGTCACATCATTTTTTTTTGTTAAACAAATCAAATTCAATTTCTTTTTTTTCGAGAAAACTTGGGGTGATGAGGTGTGTGTACTCCGAATTGGACGATTCGTTGCTAACGATACGTGGGTCACTTGGTTAACAAAGAGGGTAGGGCCAAAAAACAAAACATTAATAAATAATTTTAAAGCTGGATTATTTTTCTTCTAACTGGAACGATTGGTAATTTGACATTTATTTTTAAGTGTCTTCCTCTCATATTAAGTAGACTTCACACGTTGATTTTAACACAAAAATATGCAAGATCAAAGACTCGTACACAACAGAAACGTTGTCTTGAGAGGACGACTCAAGACTTTTTTCTTAAAGCAACATCGATCGCGGTGGCAAAACTGTCCCCGTAATTTTTTTTTGCAGTTAATGACGTCACGCTAAACAGGCGCATCTCCAAAAAACAAAAACAAACGTAACGCACAACAAAAATTCTGATTTCTCAAATCGACGATCTGATTTTTTTTTTAGTCGACGCAGGACTTAGGGCTAAAAAGTAAGGCCCGGTTGGTAGAGCCGATAGATATTTTTTTTTTCTGGCCTCCCTTGGGCTAACACAAGTCAAGATAAACAATTGCGATTTCTCCTTATACACGCAATTTCTCGGTTTTTTTTTTAAGTTCTTCCACAAACAAAAAAAGGACCCATAACAGGCCGAACCAGCCGAATGGGGGAGGGGGAAATCTTGACCATCGGAGATTCCGCGAGTCAAAAACTCTAGCTAGACTTGCATGTATATTTATATAAGATATATATCCAGTTGTCGTTCCTCACAGATGCCCACATACGTAAAACAAAAATTAATTTTTTCATCTCACAAAAAAACAAAAAAACATCGACACTCTCGCAAAAATGCCGTTAAAAATGGTGCTAACATAAATTTGCCAGTATATTTCATCGTCCAAAGGATTACAACAAAAGATCGAGACATGGTGCAATGAGCTGCGGTTATAAAGACAAAGACAGGGGGAGCAAAGACGGTGCTTCGGGGGGTGGGGGACACATGGCATCTAGGTGATGGGGCAGTAAACGAATTACAATTTGGTCGACTAGCTATGGCACTAGAACAAAAAAAAAAAACGACAATGAAGACGACTGCCTGTAATCGAAAGATAACTGCGCACCCGAGTGTTAATAAACGCGAATCAAACACGTACATCCCCACCACTCAGCTAACAAAATTGGATCAACGGACTCGAAATTCCGAGTTCTCAGTGGGAACGGCAACTGGACATACAAATTGACAAATCGAAAATTACAAATTCGATTCTAACGTTGAGGATTAGAGGAGGGGATAAGGAGGATAAATTGCCCCACCAAACAAGGTGGTCTCACAATCATAAACGTAGCTAGGAGGGGGGACAAAGGGATTTAGGAGGGAGGTTTGGTGTTTAGCTCGGACACGGCTTCACCTAATCATTAAACGTGTTGATAGAAGTTGATCGTATCGTCTGTGTGTGTGTGTGTGCTTTTTTTCTTTCGTTTTTGTTTCATATCCTATCCACCAATTTCCGACACAAGACAGGCTAGTAGTCGTAGAGGTGGATATAGGTGGTGGGGGTTGTGGTGTCAACATGTCAACTCGGGAGAGATTCAGGGGGTTGGGGGGAGTTTTGGGGGGTTAATTCCGCGCGGTCGCCTCTCTCTCAATCATACATCCCCTCGCTACATTATTATGCCGTGTATCCCTCTTAAACTCTCCTGCCGGACCGTGACCCACCCTCATGTTGTCAAGATGACACGATGTTAGGCGCAGGACGAAGACGGACCGGTGCCGTTGATCAGCTGGATCACCTCCTTGGGCTTGCTGCCACCTCCGCCACCGGAAGCAGCGGCCGTCTTGTTGACGGACGGCGCCGGGGTGTTGTTACCGGACGTGGCCGGCCCAGTGCTGCTGCTGGAGGTGGGTGGGGAGCGGTTGCGACGGGCGCCGCCACCTCGGCCGCCGCGGTTGTCGCGTTGCGGTTTGGGGGCATGGCCACGGGGGCCGCCGGCGCCACCACCGTCACCGAAGCCGGAGCCGGATTGGTTGTTGCTGTTGGTGTCGTCGGAACCGGTGCCGCTGCTCGTCAGGCCGTTCTCTTTAATGTCCTTTCCTGGAAGAAAGTCGGCTTGTTTGTTAAATGGGAGAGCGGAGCCTGGAGGAGGCTGCAAATTGAGATGTAGGAGACTAACAGGCGCACTAACACGTACACATGGCATCTGACAGGTTTCAAAATGAAAATGATATCAGCACAATTACATCTGGGATCACCAAAATTTGCAACGAAGCCATTTATAGACACCGGCAAGTGTTATCTTCATTATTTTAATAAAATAAAATATTGAATTAAATAATTAAAAAGTAAATGAAAAAAAAATAATAAGAAACAATTAACAAATTAATAAGAAACAATTAACAAAAAATAAAATAGTAAAAATTAAAAAAAACCCTTCACTATTTCTTTTGACTTCAATATCATAAAATATTATTACAAATTTCAATTAAAGGATGCCATCAATAAACCGAAAAATGCCAGAGAACTCGTCGGGAATTGAGCCCGCGATCACGGAAGTAGTAATCGATCGCGCCAACCACTGCACCACACGACAGCCTTTACTTTCACTGTACTGCATAGGCACACAAGTCCACACGGGTGCGACAAGAAAATTTCGCCGGTTAATAGTTAAAGAGTCACGTGCATGACTTACCATTCTTGTTGGTCTGGCCAGCATCGGAAGCCGCCCCGCCGCCCGACGAGGAGGCATTGTGCGACGAAGCCGTGGACGACAGATTGTGTTCGACGTCCCTGGCCTCCGAATTGTGCCTCGAGTCCCGCGGGTAGCCCGAGGAAGTGTAGGCCGGGATCTCGCTGTGTCGACGTTGATAGCGACCGCCACCGTCACCACCACGACCACCTCCGCCGGAGCCGTTGGGTGGACGCTGGCGACGGGGACGACGGTTGCTGTTGTGGCTGGAGCCCTCCACGGAGGACACGCTCTCTGTGCACACGGACACAAAAACGTTAATGAATAAATTAAATTGTCTACTTATTGTTTAAATCAAATAATTTATGATTTAAATCAGACAAATAAAATTTAAGTCGTTTTCTTAGCAGTTATTCTTCCCCTTCCATTTAGTAGCTAGTAGCAGTACTATAGTTCTCTATTCTCCAGTTCCTATTCCCCAGTTCCAACTTTATAGCAAGCTAATTTACAAAATTACGTCACAAGGAACAAAACAAATGTATCTGAAAATGTAACTACGAATAAGTGTTTATGGCGTGTAGGAGGAATTCGAATTTTAATACGGCAAAACTCGCTGCCATACCTTGATCGTAACTGGTCACACTTGAAATCTCATGCACGTCCAGAATGGTCTCATCGTCATCGGTGACACGTCGCCGTCCCTGCCTGGCTCCATTTCGTCCGCGCGCGCGAGGAGCCTGATCCGCTCCACGTGGATCGTAACTTCCGGCGCGCACAAAGTTAGGATTGTAGCCTCGAGGACCTACACGGAGCAGACAAAAAACACAACAATAAGACAGCAGTGGTGGAATCTCTGATCGTGCAGAAAGCTAATAACAAACACACACAAACTAAACTTCCAAATAAGTCGACAGAAATTTTAAATATGAAATTTTAAACTGACCTGAACTAGTTTGGGCGAACGTTTCCTGCAAATCCCCCTTTTTTTAAAAGAGATTTGGTTGCATAACGTTTTTTCAATTTTTTTAAAAGATATTTATTAAACGGATGTGATATGAAGGTATTTTTTTCAAATATGTAAACAGAAACTAAAATTAAAGCAACGGAACAGGAAAACGGGGTTACTGTCGACTTATATAGAGGTTTAACGTGTGGAAAAACATTTTTACAGTGTGTATCACTATGAAACAAGTTAGTAATAAATTCAGTTTTGCAAAAATAAAATTAAGACTCTGCCCAATTAGCAATTGCATGCTATTAGTACCGGCATTTTGTGTATGAACATAATTTTGGACATTTTGTTTCTTCGACGAACCCAGTTCTACAACTTCCCATGCTTTAATATAAAAAAAATAATAAATAAAATGCCTGACAAATGACATGCAAATGCGATAAAAATAAGGGGGTTGTATTTTCAAGAGTGGGTGGGGTCAGGCATAGGAGTGGCCAAAGTATTTGTAAAAAAAAGGGAAGGCACAAAAAACAAATTAAAAGTTCAGACATTTTAGTCAAACAAGGGTAGCAAAAAAAGATTTGGTAAATTTCATCAATTCACAACACGAGTTAGTTGAACAAAGACACCACCTAGTTTTTATGGTTTTATTACAAACAAGTTTTCTTAAAATAAAAAGACACAAAATCTAAGAAATATATATATAAGCATCAAATTTTTATAGCTGTCCAAGTTCGGGGTTGTCTTGGTCAAGTTTTTAAGAGATAAGATATTTTTCTCGAATGAACACGGGTCAAGGTATAGTTGAATCAAGTCATCGCATGGGAAATATCAAAAATTGTCCAATTTGTATTTTTTCGGTCGGGTTTCAATAAATGCCAACCATTTCTGGAAACAATTGATCGTCTCGACCAAAACACCAGAGTCTCAAATAACAATTCCAATTAACTAATCGTTCCAAACGATCACCGAATTACAGGTGACATTCACATCAATCCTGAGCAAAATTAAATTTCAAAAGTCTCCAAATTCTTCAAGAGAGATCATGCGTATTTACATTATATGAGCAAAAATGGAGAAATATGAAATTAATTTAAATAAATCTTGGCGAGACTCTGGTTACACCCTCTCTCACAACCGGCATTTACAGAAGCTCGCCGAATGGTTCGAGTTATTCGTGGGTCAAACTTGTCTACCTCGGATCGTTCTTTTGGCCAACAAATCGAACTCGACCAGAAGGCAGGGTTGATCTATCCAAGTTGTACAACATTCGCTCTTTTCGTCATAATATTTGTTCTACAATTTGTGCTCAAGACTGAAATAGGCCCATATCATGCAAACGACTTTTTAAGAAAAGAAGCAGTTAAGATGGTATCTCTTTTAAGAACAAATTAATACGGGATTTACATTAGAGCATTTGCTCGGCAAATCTTTGCACCTTTTACGAAATATTCAAGAAATTCAAGCAAAAAAAGCTTGCAGAGCAAGATTCCGCCAACCCCTATCATCCATTTACACTTGGTAAGTTCATAAAAGTTGGAAAGATTTGCCGAGCAAATGCTCTAATGTAAAACCCGTATTAAAGTGACAGCCTGTTTCACTTCATGTTGGAGCTCATTTTTAAGTGCTCCTCCTCACATATAGACCGCATCTGTAGTTCAAGCCTCAGAAATATTTATTCCTACGCTCCACTACAGTTAGGAGTCGCACGAATTACATCACACAAGACGCGAACAAAATTGATCATTGCCAGAGATTGCCGGCAAGTTTTACGTCACGCATGATAAAGGTATACACGAAATTGTCATCTTGTCGAAGGGGACTATTCTGGTATTTGGTGCTAACTTACAAGCGTGTCAATCGCTCAGAATTCCTACACCCAGTAGGGGAAATCCACCTAATCACCAGTATGAGTAGGGTTGCTAGAATATTAGTATTTTATCCAAGTCAATTTAAAATTAAAATCGAGACTAGGCTAGTATAGAAGAGAAACCCTTGTCAAGAATGGTTTGAGGACCACCTGGACCAGATTATTTCCGGTTCAGTCCTCAAAAGTCATGCCTCACTTTGTGGAGAGGGGGTGCATCGTCACAAGCACCTTCCCCTAAATACACATATCTAGAAGGTCGTCACACGTGAGGCTAGGTTAATACATGTCATATAAATACAACCGAGTTCAAATCTGATTAGGGTCATCAAATCAATGTGGACAATAGTAGTGGGGGTGCAAAGAGATGACGTAAAAAGTGCGTGGAGTTTCGTAAAGAGAGAGGGAGGTGGACAGGAAATCTGACAAATGTCTAATTTGTGCCAACACCACAAACCTCCAGATGAAGATCTGAATTTTAAGAATTTATGAACGTTAAAATAAAAATAAAAAAGTGGAGTGACCAACCCGTGTGTAAACATTTTTGGGACCACGAAGAGAATTATAAAAAGCTTTTTCAAAATTGCAATAACCAATTAATTAAGTCATTAAAATATATCTTAAATAAAATAATGTACTGCGACCGCATTGTCTGGCGATTAGGCCAGCGTATTTAACAATATACGTCGACTGGATATGGAATAATCAACGCGTTAAAAATGAACTGTTTCCAAGCAATTGTAGCAACAAACGTTGCTATGATGGTCGACAGAAAAATACTTTTATCACGTAAATTTTAGCAACTGTGTCATGAGGAGATATGAATAGAAATTACCTCCCCAAAATATCAGTCAGCTAACATTCTTAAAGGTATAACTTCACAAGAAATAGGGTACGTGCCGGTATACTTGTGATAGGAACAAGGAAAGATTATAAATATTACCCAACTTGAAGTGCTGAACACATTCTGAGAATCATTTTTAATTTTTCAAAAAGATTTAAAAAAAAAATAATTGTCTAGAATCGCAGATATAATAAATCGCAGATATCATGAATTGGGCTGGGCTGATCGTAGGTCAACCTCAGAAAAAAAGCAAGCCAGGAGAGCTTGCGAATATATCTAGTGTTTCCCAAACTTTTTGGATTGCGGAGCCCTTTTTAGAACCAGTTTCAACGGCGGAACCCCTTAGAGGCTACCAATTTTTATGGCGGAGCCCCATTTGTTTGTTTTTTGTTTCTATTGTTTTTGGGAAACGAGGATCTAGAATATGTCCACATTAAGTTTAGATAACATCTCCACTCAAGGAGCATCCACTCGCTAATAAGACAGAATAAATCATGAAAAGAGAGCGAAATGTCCGACCTCAGCTAGGTTGGTTAGCCACCTTCGTAACCACATTTCGCAAACTGTCCAATTAGATGGCACAACTAAACATGCGCGCACATGCCTTCGCATTGCAATAGGGTAATACATACATACACACACATTCACACACATAAAATCGTATTACCACAAATGGGTTTCGGTGCACACAGATGTCACGGAATAATTAACTAGGTTTGCTCAATTCCAAGGTCGGTGAAGGTGACGAGTTCGATTAGTGTACGCTACCGCAAACAGAAACGTCGGCGTCTGTGTTTGACAAGTCCCAATAATTAGGAAACACCGGCCCTACCAATTAGACTAGGGGGGAGAAATGATGGCTCTCACAAATAAGTTTACAAACTTAAATAAGCCCGACCGACGAAAAGCCAAAACTAGCAAGCAACTATTATGTATTTAGATACATAACACTAGTCTGTGCTTTAGGGACAAAAGTTACAGTTTTATTGCTTGTACGATCGGTACAAACAAGCCCCTAAGTCAAGCCTAGAACATTTAAAAAAAAAGATATGATCTACAAAACAAATAAGAGGCTTTAGCCACGCTAGCCCTAAACGCATGATAAAATCTAAAATTATAAAGATGTGACAGTAGCGTACAATCTTAGAATATTAAAAATGGTGAAGGGGTGGAGGGAGAAGATATAACCATGACTAGTCCTTTAGGTCCACCGTTAACTAAGAACCAGGACCTTGTTTATAAGGGCGTCAAAATTGGGTCCCTGTACTCTGTTGAAGAAACCCTTGAGTCAAGTGCCCCAGTAACCGGTTGGGCTTAACTCGAGTTCCACCAACTAATCGTTAAGTAGCGTGTTAATATTTTGTTCAGTTCAATCGCTGTTTCTTTTTTTTGTAATCCTAAGATTTTTCTCACGCAAAGGATTTGCCACGAAATACATATTAAGATATATACTGTATATAGAGAGATATAGATAAGATAAGATAGGTACGAGATCAAAATCGAGCGTGTCACTTTAGTCAAGAGTTCGTCCAGTCATCAACAAGCATTTTTTTTTTGCTTCTCCGTTTTTCGCTAGATGGAGGGGAGGTCAAATAATCGGTGAGCCGTAGATCAAGTTTGGACGTCGTTGAAAATTTCGAGTTTTACACGCGTTCGAGTAGGGTTAAAGGTTAGGGGGTTAGGAGGTGAAAGGAGAACCCAAGATGGAGGTCCTTCTTTGATGGGAGGGGAGTCCTGACGTTTTTCTCACTTTCTGGAATTAGTCATATTTTTGGGTCCGGGTCCGCCGATGCCCCTTCCACCCCTGGGTCCACCCCGATGATGGTGGTGCTGCTGCTGGTGCGTCCGAATGTCCGTCGAGCCAGCCGACATGGCGGAGGTGGCCAGGCCAGAACCACCACCACCACTACTTCCGCTGGCCACTGAAGACGACACGGTCTTGCGATCGCCACTCACGTAATCGTTGACCAGCCCACCACCACCACCCGTAGTAGTGGCGGACGCCCCGCCGTTACTGTTGGTGTTGGTGCTGTCCCTGGCGTTGCCTGGTCCGCCGCCCCCACCCCCTCCGGATCCCACATAGTTAGAGCCCCGATCCCCAAAATGCACAAACTTGCCTCCTCGAGAGCCGGGGCCACCGCCGCCGCCGCCGCGTCCACCCCGCGAGGAACCCATACCGCCACGACCGCGACCCATGTCGTTGTCGTAGCTGTAGCCCCTGCAAACACAAAGACGAAAAAAAAAAAACAGGTCAATACATGATAGTATTCAGATTCCCTTACCAACATCAAAATTTCCTTCTCACTTTCCCCATGAACAAATTATTGTCGCCAGATAATTTTGTATAACCCAAATTGATAACAATTAAAAAAAATTATATTTAAGTTTAAAAATTGTAAATAGTAATATTTTTTTCTTCAATTTTTAAGTTAGTTGCTTTCTTAAAAACTGTAAATAATGCATCAACGCAAAGAAATAGCTGGATACTTATTTTCTGAAAAGTGTCAAGAAACATAATCGTAGACATTCACGCAAATTAAAATTTTGTTAAAAACTATCTTGTCAAAATGATATCTTAACTTTTCCTAAATATTGACCCAGTGACCCTTCAATTTAAAACACTGACCTGTCGTTGCGCCTGGGCACAGGGAAGCTGGGCATGGAGCCCATGGGATGCGGCGTGTGCATACTTCGCAGCTGCTGATCAATCTCCAACTTCTCCTGTCGCAGTTGCTCAACCTCCTACACCAAACAAACACAAACCATGAAATAATTTTTTGTTACTATTACATTTAAATTCTCCGATGCAGGAGAGGAGATGAAAACGTAAGATTAAGAAAAATTACCCACCTTGAGATGAGCCAGATGATACTCCAGCAGGACCTTGGCATTGGTGATGTTCTCCACAGTTCCCACGAACACGAACGGGACTTGGCCCTGTTTTTACAACCGAAAGGAGCGTCACGAATCACGGGTTCACACAAATGCAGTGCAAGACGATCACCTCCATACACCCCTCGTCTCACCACCACGAGGTCACGGGGTCAACCAATGGGTACCGAGGTCAAGTGAAAAGCAACGCCGGTCTCTCAGAGGTCCAACAGAGCTCAATAGGACGTACAAGAGAAATTTTGCGAGTAACAAACTAGGTCCGACCATATCTTCAAAATGGCAACTTTAAACTGGTCAAAGCCGAGAAACATTCGTGAACGAAGATGTAATCGGTCAAACATCTAACCGGTGGAAAAGGTCAAAATTAATTTCACGTTTCAATAGAATGTTTTCCATTTTTGACCTTTTTCATGCATGACCGGTTAGGCGTTTCATTGATTGTGTGTTTGACCTTTTACATCTTCGACCAAGTAAAACAGATGAGACTTAAAAATTACCATTTTGAAGGAAAAACCGTGACCATCATACACGGTGAAACCAGCGCATACTTCTTTGCCGCCCTGCTAAGTTTGCAGGACCCAGTTCATGACCCTAAAAATGACCAAGGAGACCCCCAAACGCCCGACTTAGGTGAGACGAGAGGTTGTGAAGGTGACCTTCCGCCGCCCTGACGCTTCAAATTGTCATTGATTTCAGTAAAATATAAAAACTAACTTGGCAGCACCTGTGAACTTACATCTTCTCTCGGTGAGGGTTGGGGTTCATTATCTCCCTCGATTTTAACCCGTACTACGCCGGACTTATCGACCATCTCTTGGATGATTCGTCCATTTTTGCCGATAACCTTTCCTGCAAGAACAAAGACGAGAGAACATGTTGTAGGGGTGGGAACTCCGGGGCACATGGGCCGCTCCGAGGGACGGACTGCTGATTTCAATTGACTCGACACTGTCCAGGTGACCTACAGGGGAGCGACCCACGGAGTTCCGCGCCAGCGCAGCTACTGCCTTCGCATCGCGAATTTTTAAATTTTTAACTTTACAACACCTAAGACGAAACAATACATGTTCCATTCCACTTTTCTGATTATTGGATAAATTCTGTTGAGGGGAGGCCTACAAAACGCTTCCGTCTAAAAGATCCGCCCAAATGGCGATCTGGCAATTATTTTGCCTAGCCTAGGCTCGATACCTAGGTAGGGATATTTAACGTGTACCTTGAGATGGCAAAGGCCCAGCTTTACTTTAATTCCAAATAAAATAGCGCGCGTAAATTAGTCAGTAGCTCTCTTTAAAACAACTCTAGGCGATGGGAAAAGCGCAGCGAAATAGGAATAATATTTATTATTATATCGTCTTTATTTTCTCTTACCAACTAGGATTCGAGGCACTTGGACCGATTCCTCAGCGAACTCCAGCATTCCTCTCGCCTTCTTGACAGCCTCCTCGGTCTATCAACAACAATAAAACAATTTCGGAAATCAGCAAACATAAAGAAGCACAAACAGAAGCATAACGGCAACAAAACAGCAAACTTTTGGAAGCACATGGAACTGCGGCAATATATTTAGCATGACGATTACAAAATTTTTATTTTCTTATCCCTAGAACACCAATTCATTTCATTAAAAAATGAAGAAATAAAATTGTTTTGGAATATCATATATTTTATTTCTATAACGCCAATTTATTTTCATTTGATCAACTACCAAGCCTCGAAAAATACACAAGACAGAGCGTTGGTATCATTAACTAATTAATTCACCAGCAACCACATTTAATTCAAATATTTTAAGCTAATTTGATAGCCCGAGGGAAGACAGCACTTGAAAAAATAATAGAAATTCAGCGTTAAGTTGATTTTGAACTGACCTCGCCGTAGATCTTGAAGGTGCAGGTGCTCTCCTCCAAATCGATATTGGTGATTCCGTCCACTTTGCGCGCTTGCTGGATGTTGGCTCCGTGCGCACCGATGGCCAGACCCATCAGGTCCTCGCGAACGCTGAACTCCTCTACGTAACCAGTGCTGCTATGCAGTTTGGTGCTCTGCGACCGCGGGCCGGAGATTAAGAGGCGTGTGCGTGCAATGAAGGAAACCAGAGTCAACATTCTATTCGACAACAAAGCAGCAGTAACCCGAAAACGGTGGACACCCTCATCACCTCATAAACAACACAGGACCAAGCCAATATTGATACAGAAAAGCATGAGAAAGGTCAACAAAGTTTGATCAAACGGAATAATATTTCTTCAAAATTCAAGTCAAAAAGTCAGAAAGTCGAATTCAGTTAAATGAGCTAAGAATGTTTTCGCGATTTCGAAGCTCAAAATGTTTTAATTTCTGACACTTTTTTTCTGACCAAATAATTATTTGTCCCGACTAAAAATTAAGTTGATTTATTGCCCGAATAAAAAAAAATAATCATTTTATTTGTGAGATTTAAAAGTACCCGGTACATAAATCATTTTTTTGGGGGAAAATTCTCCTCACTAGTGAATATCGCTACAGGAGATTCTGTATCCGTCGTATTGCTTAGGCAATAAGGGAGGGGGAACGTTTTCACCAGTATGCCCCAGGTTCAAATAAGCGAGAGCCTGCGCCGGGAATCGAACCCGGGACCGCCTGCACCGCAGTCGGTTGCAATACCGACTGTGCTCGACAGGTCAGCATTACCGGTTTGAAAATAAACCACATGTCTCGGTTTTGGGATTCGTATTTGAACGAACTTTGACCTCGAAAAGCGGGCGAAATGAGATGAGAGTGGAGAGGGTTGACCAGGATTCAGGTTGTGACTATACCTGTAGTATTTATTTCAAAAAAATCAATAAGAGAAAAGTAGTAAAAAAAGAAAACGAACCTCTCTTACCTCTAGCTGCTTGACCGCCTCCTCCGTTCGGGTCATGAGCAAGACCTTCTGTCGGAGGTTGCGGAAGTGCATGTCGCTCAACATCTGCGCTCGCTTGTGCGCCGACTCGCTCAGAGACTGGAGTGTCGAAGACACCATGGTTCACAAGAGACAAGGTTGCGAGTCAAAAATACGCTCTCTTTGCTTTGCTCGCTTAACAACAAAAATCACCACACCCATCATACCCCGTTAAATGCTTTTAAAACTTAAAATTAAGACGAAAACCAGCTAACTTATTTGAAATTAAATCTGCAGCAAACATAGAATCTACGTCCGTACCGCACCGTACCGTACCGCTTTTAAACTTTGAAATTAAGACCAACAACAGCTAACTTATTTTAATTAAAATGTGCAGCATACATAGAATCTACGTCCGTACCCAGTTAAAAGCTTTTAAACTTTGAAATTAAGACCAACAGCAGCTTACTTATTTTAATTAAAATGTGCAGCATACATAGAACAAAACTATAGTTTTAGTAATATATTTCAAGTGAAACTAAAGGAAAAAATTGAAATATGACATCACATTTTGAAAAGTAATTAAAAATGTCGTCGATTAAAATTTAATTTAATTAAAAATTTCGTCGATTTTCCCTACTCGATCATAAATAACCAGGCCAAAATTAGGCGTCGATATAATGTACTCACGATGATTATTAGCGAGTGCTTCTCCGGACTATATTTACAGATAGCAGCCCCTATCGCCTTGCGATATTCCTTGTGATTACTCTCCGTTTTAGCGCTACAAAGAAAAGTGGGAGGAAACATGCGTGGGTCAGGACAAATCAACTGGCAGCACTGTCTGTCACACAGGCCATCGACAATAGAGTGAAGTCATGGTTTGAAATGGAATGGACGCAATGGGAGAAAATTGACTCACTGTTCTTGCACATCTTCGGGAACGTCGATCTCGAACTTGTGGAAGGTGCCTTTGGTGATGGGAGGGCTGCAATAATTAAAATAATGTCACAAAAAATTAATTCAGCAATCCACGATTTTTATGTACATGTATTGTTTTTTAATGGTCAACTTAGTTTGACAAATTTTTCTATGACAACAAACAATCGCAATCGATTTTAAAAACTGAATATTTATAAGCACCAAAATTAATCAATAATTAATTCATTGCAATCGATTTTAAAAATTGAATATTTAACAGCAGCACTTAACGAGATTGTTACAGCCGTGATTTTTAGTTTCACCAGGCGCATTAACCATCAACAGGCCACTAACACCGCATTATTGAACCCTATTTAAAAAAATTAACAATTCCACCTGAACGGAGATTCGAATCCGAAATTCGCGCATCATTTCGAATACAGATTTACATTTAACCAGACAATTTAAGATAAGATCACTCGCAAGGTGTAACGACCGCAGTGTCCGCGGTTGATAAGACAGGAAATGACGGTTCAGACATGCAACATATTGGCGGTATTGTAAAGCTAATAAAACAGCTACAAAACCACGCCCTGCCTATATCAGTATGTCGGGAAATTCCCCTCACTATAGTGAATGTCACTGCAGGAGATTCTGCACCTTCGTGTTGCTGTGGCAATAGGTGAAGGACACATTTTCACCAGTACCCCTGGATAACGAATAAACCAGAGCCTGCGCCGGGAATCGAACCCGGGGCCCGCTCAGCAGTCTCTTGCCATACCTACTGAGCTATGCGGATTATACTAAGATGAAGGTGGTCATGAAGACAAAGACAGTTTGGTGACTCACTTGGCGTTCTTGTGTCGGATCCTGTCGACCGGCACGATCTCCGTGTAGGTGGTCTCCCATCCCAGGTACTCTACCACATGGAAGTCACCCTTGATCATCTTGACAATGGCGCGCCACCAGCCGCACGCTTCCTGCTCGTTGGCGCGCGAAAACACCTGCAGCAGCACGTGTACACGTGACGTCATCACCACGCGCGCGCAACGAAGAACCAATCACAGAACGACATTCGATTAGCGGCGGGATAAAAAACAACTGCGAAAAACACTTGTCAAACTAGATACTATTTTTTCCCCCGACTAGATGAAACGATATTAATTATCCCAGTTACACTGTCGTATCATTGTTAAAATGATTTATTTAAATTGCATACAGATATAATTGAGCGAAAACATTGAGATATTAAACGATAAAATACAAAATATCTATCAATTTTTCCTCACTTGTCTGCATCCCCACCTCAAAACTTAACTGAAACTTTCAACGTAATCCTAAATTAAAAACAAATTTCTACGCCAACGATATTCAGGGCTAAAAGGTTTAATTCATCAACCTTTGAAAAGGCTTCATTATCTTACACAATTGGATGTACATATTTTTTGTTTATTTTTAAATTTTACTGATGCCAATTATTCAGTTAATTATGACCTCATCCTATTTTTAAATAATTTCCATTTACATCCATTGTTTATTTAATTTTACTCACCCCAATTATTCTAATTTTAATTCACTCTAATTTTTATAAATTTCCAACAAGCTTTAATTTATACGCAGCCAAGATCCTATTATTTTTAATTTAAATTAAACTAGTAAGGTGATTTGACCCATATGGGGGTCGACTCTTACCTCGACCTCCATGTTCTCGGTGAACTCGAGTTTGGCGTCAGCCTCCTTGGGTGGCAGACGCACTCGTGACAGTGGGAACTTGCTCTCCGGCTGCCAACTAGCATGTGAAAAAGAAGCCAAGCTGCAACCAATCAATCTCTTGCAACAAGTTCAACACACGGGGGGAGGGGGGTTGTGGGTGAGCGGGACGGCGCTGCGTACTGACACCCTCACAGTGGCTCCATTGCTGACTAGCCAAACCGGAAACAGTCACAAAATTATGCGAGGGTAGGGGACGGGGGACGATCATAGAAATTAAATTTGAATGCCAGTCTTCTTAAATTATAAAATTGCATACTTTTTTGTTCCCGGTCACTGAAGTTAATATGACTGCAGGAGATCCTGTACCCTTCGTGTTGCTGTGGTAATATGTGAAAGGCACATTTTCACTACTACCCCATGATATCGAATAAACGAGAGCGTGCTCAGGGAATCGAACTGAGACCATCCGCTCAGCAGTCTGTTGTCATAGTTTAGTTTTTATCGACAAAAGCATATCAAAACATGAATTGTCATCACCCCAAAAAACTTTTGGGAAAATTCACCCACCCCTTAGCCGTTCCGAAGAATTAGCTATGAGGGGTGGTATCCACTAAGCTAGACGGATCGTACAATCGTAATTTGAAATGGTTTAATTCTTGCACTGTAGTAAATAGCCACTAGATGATTCCTCGTATTGATATGGCGATGTATGCGGGGTACAATTGTAATGAATGGGATCGAATCAACGAGAGCCTGGGCCGGGAATCGAACCCGGGACCGTCGCACCGCAGACGATTGCAATACCGACTGGAATACGATCAGTCAATACTGTTATCTCAAAATATCTGAAGTAGAATTCAGGCGATTGTCTAAACATATCCATCTGTATAGGGACTGAACGGACGAACCTTTTTCCGGGCTCGAACTCATTATCCTTCAATCCATTGGCAGGCGGCCAACCGGGAGGGACAACTGCGTTATCTGACGTTAGGCTTCTAGAAGGGAAATGACGCTCAAGATATTTTTCTGGGAAATCATGGGTTTCGTATTTTAACAAGATCGTTCAACTAGATTTTGAAGATTGATATTAGTTATAAATTATGAATGGTCTATCAGGGCCTGCTTCATGTTCCTATCAGAAAATAGACCCGTGTCTAAATCTAATCAAATATAGCAGTGACGATGTCTAGGA
>JAUJYS010000687.1:0-21092 GCA_033995665.1 Melogona broelemanni
TTTGGTTTTGAAGGCAACTTTGAGAAATGATTGCGGTAGAGAAAAATCATTAGTCTTCGCGAAACGTCGCTCAAAAAATATAATTTCTTCGAATTCGAAACTTCGAATTTCGAAATAGAAAAAGTGTTACCATATAAAATAATTTCTATGCGGTTTTGTTTTTTTCAAGCAGCGCTCTGGTATCATTTCTTCGAAATTAAATGTTACTAAAAACGGAAAACATTTATTTTTGCTTTATTTTGGGGGAAAAAACTGAGAACAACTACTGCGCAATGAGTTTTTGCGATCGTAAAAATTGCCTGACACTAGTATAGACCGAGTCAGGTGAGCCGGGGCTTAACTGCTCGTGACGCGTGTTAGCTGCGTGCGTTCGGCCGACTCGCGTTTTATTTCCGAAACGACGTTTCCGCGCTCAACGCTCGTTCGCCAACCGTTAATACCACCGGAATTTAGCGCGCGCCCGTAAGCAGTCGACTAAAGGCCATTTAAAGGCGGGGGGCCACTACTACCACTACCACCACCACCACCACCTCTCCTACTCGCCTCCCATCCACCAAACCTCCTTTTCACAGGTTCATCCGCCAAAACGGATGACAGTTGTTCTTGAACCCGCTTGTTGAGCGTGTTCCTGAGACCGTCTGACAGGTTGGACGTTGAAATTATATTTTGGATTTTCGTAAACCGCCAAAAAGAATTATTAGCTTTTTAATCCCATATAATCATTGTAATGAATATTACTGCAAGATATTCTGTACTCATCGTGTGGCTATACCAGGACGGCAGGACCACGGCTCGAATAAACACGAGAGCCCGCGTCGAGAATCGAACCCAGAAGGCCGTACCACAGTCGGTTGTAATACCGACTGGGCTACGACGTGTCTAACACTTATTGCAAAGTGGTACATAAATTAGTATTAAATGAATGCCAATTTAAATTAATAATTGCGTCTTCGTTCGATATCAAATCGAACATTCCTTTGATAGCTCCTCCTGTTGCTATGATGGTAAAGTATAAATGGTATTTTCAACAGTATCTCGGGATCCAATAAACGATATCCTGCGCATGGAATCGAACCCTTGACCGTCGCACCATAATCAAACGCATTATCGACTGGGCTACAACGAGTCAACGTTTGTGGAAAAGAAATTCAAATAGGATTATCAATGTATGCTGAGTGTTACGTATAGGTCAGATCCTAGCTAGTTCGCTCGCCGCCGAGCAATATTTTTCTATGTTCTCACATCTGATAACGCTTTTAGCTATTAAAAAAATTAACAAGAAACAAGGCTCTCGCCACAAACACATAATATAAAGTATAAGTATAGCTCATACTTTACGGAAAACAATTGGGATTTCTATCCGTGAACAAATAGAGGTATATGGCACGCGGAAACGCAAAACAAATGAAGCTTTAAAGAGTTCGGTTTCGTCCCGGGCTTCTTATAGCTGGATGACGTGCAAGTGCAATCCGCTCAGCCAGACCGTAAATTTATGAGGCAGACTTTCGTTTTTACAACACACCTAGGACTGGCGCTCAACTTTCACCGTGCGAGTCGCGTGCGCGTTTAGGCGGATCGGTGTCGCTCTCCGCCTCTCCCTGGCCGATGCGCCAGTGAGTTCGCCAACTCGCCAAAGCGAATGGAGTGTTGACCGGTCGCCTGGCAAGGTAGTGGAGGGTCAACCGAAAAGTTTCGACTATTCGCCATTAAATTGGCTGATGCCTGATTAATTCTACGTATCTCATACTTCTTTAAAAATGAGTTTCAGCGCCAAGCAATACTTTTCTCAGTGACGAGCAATATTTTTCACGATTTTCACCTTTAATCGGATGGTTTTAGCTACTAAAAATAGAAAAGACAAAATAAAGGACCGAGGACGTTTCTCCTTCCTCCATAAAAGAAAAATAACCAAGACGTTCCTCGTTCCTGTTCCAAATGAACATTCAATACGTTCCTCGTTCTTTAAAAAGTAAACAAACAAAAATTGAGTTCGACGCGACAGTCATTTAATTTTTAACGCAACTTTCGAATTAATTTAATGACAAATAACTGTCACCCAAAATCAATCAAAATTTCAAAAGGTTTTAAACCATATAAAAAAAATGCTTTGCTGTTCATCGAGCGTATCGCCACTTTCATTTGTATCTAATGGAACGCCCTAACTGAGGACGTTCCAACGTTCCTTTCTAGAAATAGGAACGAGAGCTTTCGTCGTTCCATATAAAATGAACCAATTACTTATAACGATACGTTCCCTTGATACTGAATACCGACACTATTTGATAACGAGGTTCCGGTAATTGGGTCGCAGTAACGAAGCTCAATTCGCAAATTTTCCAGAAGGTGGCACTTACAACATTGTATTCAAAATGATTTGAAATATTCCTACCTTAACTGTAAAGTTCAAATTTTCAGTTCGCCGGTGCAGATCCCTCAAACGAAAACATGGTCATCATCCAAATGAAAACATGTTCAGAACGAATACGGGGTAACTATATCTCCGGCGTACGTCAGTCGCGTTCCTCCATGCATTGTGTGTAAAGCACTTCCTAGTCGTGCGGACTCAGAAATAAATGCGCAAGTTGGTGAACCGCCAGATAATAAATAAAAACGCCCATGTCGAAGGATTTAACGGCAGGCATCCCGCCGGAGCTACCGGGGGCGCATTCAATATTCATTAAACCCTCGATGCCGACTCGGGAAAGGATCACCAATCATCCTCAGACCCGAGAGTTAACTGGCCTCCATGAATGAACCTTTTTAAAACATTTCGTTCAATCACGTGAAAGTAAAAAGACATTTTCACTAAAAAAACAATTTCTGCTCTAAGTTAAGCTAGCTTACGTTTTAGTTGTTACCGTTGGAAAGCACTTGACCATGACGTCACTAGGATTCGGAGCCGATTCGACGAATGAATGTTGTTTGTATTTGTTGCCTGATATTAGTTGCCACATAAAAATACCTGTAAAATGCAACGATATAACGGAAAATTCAAACTTAACTAGGCGAAACTTTTGCCAAGTGAATCGAAAACTGTGTAATACTTTTAAGGGAAAAAGGCATTTTGAAAATATGAAATTTGATTATTCAATTCGATTGGTCAAAAAAACACAAACTTCCTGGTTGTCGAACAAGTAGATAAAATAAATAATCTTATGAATAAATCTTATAAACCGAGCACAAGTGAGCAAAACAACTAACGCTCCAATTCCACGCTCAAAATATAGCTTTAGTGCAAATCATATTTTCCCCCATCTTTCTATTTTTTAATCCAATCACTGTAGAGAATATCACAACAGGAGATTTACGTATAGCTGGCACCACCTCTGACAAGCTATCAAAAATGACAGCCGTTACGGTTCGACTACTACGCAGATCACCGTCCAGGTGAGACATGAGTTTCTCCGTGCATTCCCGCACTTCTGGGTCGATCCCTAAAAGAGCTCGCACGACACAAAATACACCTTTTGCGTAGCCGGGCTCGTTCTGCCCCCCACGTCGTTGTTACCGACCCCCCGACCCCCAAGGCGCATCCCTTTCGGGGCGACGCAGCTGGGAGTCACGGCGCCCGCAGCCGTTCGACGCACGTGCTCATCCCGGGCATAGCACGCGCACGGATCGTGGCTTTCCCCCGCGCAACAACCCATAAATGCCACGTCACAGCACCTACACCCAGGCACCAGGCTGTACACAAGAACGCGCGATCGCGACGATATACAGATCTCGGAACAGTTTTTGAAATGTCGCGTCAGTTTTGCCAACAAATGATCTTTTTTTAATCGCTCCTAGTTCGGATAGTGGTATATTGCGTGCGCATCGTGGAATGGCGAGGGTTTGCGCAGAAATTAATTCAAGAGTGTAAAACGGAATACAATTACGCAAAGGACTATGCAGATTACACTGTGTATAAGGACATTGATCAGTAATCAAAAACTTTGCGACACGAACATAATGAATTGAACACAAAAAATATTACAAATAAAAAAATAACAAAATATGAACTTTAACAAACTTTTGCATCGATATTGTTTATATTGTGCTTGTGGGAAAAAAAAATTTCTTTAGCAAATAAAAAAATAGACTAAAAAGATATAAACTAAATATGTAGTAATGCTTGCTTATAATTGCCGAAATACAGCCAAAAGAAATATTTGTCCGCGTACTGTAACAAACATTTTATTTGAACATTGCTTTTTTTAGTTTAAAATTACAAATTATAAATTGTTATCATAAACTGATTTTAGATGGTGAAAAAAATTGATTTTCGTTTTTTTCCACACGGAAATCACCACTTTCAACAAAATTACGTTTGGCTATCGGCCAAACGACGGTCAAGCACGCCACACAGCGCGCTCAAAACCCGCACGAGGTCCCCAGATGATACGACTACAAGTACCCCAAACCCGGCTCCATTATCCAGCTAACCCTCCCCCCCCCCGTCGTTTGCTAAGCCTACATGTTGTGTCGACGATCGCTCCTTTCATCGAATGGTGGTGGCGGCGGCGGGGGTGAAGCGAGCGGGGAGCGCTCTCATTATCGAATACAAAGACGAGAGGTGACACAGGTTGACACGCGCGCGCCAGCCAAGCTCCTTTCGAAAAGAGATGCGCATAAAATGTCGATGACAGAGCGCGCACACACAAACAGCAACAACAAAACAGAGGCACCGTCGTATAGACAGATTACTCGCGTCAGACTAAGAGGGCACGCCCCTCCAGACATTTGAACCTTAGTTGACCAACTACGCAATTATCAGACATTCGAAATCCCCATTGGTATTGTGCGTAGGATCATGATGATTCTAAGTTCACGAGAGATCGTATTCAAGTCTCGAGTTAACTAAGGGCGATAGAGCATTCGACTGTTGTGCGTCGATCTCGGGTTCAAATTCCAATTTTATCGATTCGCCACATAAATCCCTGCTCGATCACATAACATCTGAAATGACCATGCTTGCTATTCTCTTAAACTATTTTGCAACAAAATGTACCAATCATATTCATATCATGAACAGGCTACCAGTTTGGGTGGCGTCGTTCAAATTAACAGGATAAAAATTACAATGAACAGTTTATCTTTAAAAAAATATAAATAATTTTTAATTACTATTTACATCTTCAGTTTAACTTTCTTGTATTAGAAATGCAAAGAACATTTATTTTGGAACCCGCATCACGCGTTTTTTTTTTCTGTTTCTCCGTTGTCACGTCAATATTCCACAATGACGTTTTGCAGCGGGGGTGTCTATAATAATATTTTATTGGCTAAATTATTCATTATTAATTGGGTAAATAATATTTAAATGGAATTTCTTTCAGAATTCAAACGATTATTAGCATATTAGTTGAGCTCAATATTTAAAAATCGTTGACTCACCACAAGTTTGCTTCGAAGTCCATCAGACCAGTGTCACATAGATGATGATGTTACAACAGGTGAAGTAGCAAGCGCACATTTTTGGCGTACTCATTGCTACTTGGATTGCAACCATACAGCTAGAACGAAGCAAAAATTCAAACAGGTTTTAAAAAAGATCAGCTCATTCGTTGGTTAAAATTGTGAATTTGTTTATGAAGTACATAAACAATTTCCCAAAAATAATGGTGACTTTTAATAGTTGGCAATAATAATTTATACTGCAAATTATGAGAAGTTTGTGGAAAAAAATACTTCCTAAGAGTACCAGAAAATTCAGCGTCAAAAACAATATTCCTGTAAACGTAACTATACCTTTATGGTTTTGAACTTGGAATTAAAAGAAAGAGTTTCCTCTTCACAGAAAAGGTCACCGAGTTTGAGCCAAACTAAATCGGGATAGAGGGCTGATAGTTCCGTAAATAGGGTAACAGCTGCCTGAAAAAGTACATAAGGGATGTTCGATAAGTACCAGCAAATAATTTTATCAAATATTAAAAAAAAACAAGTTATGAAAAATAAACAAAGATGACAAAAACATTGCTAGATTAATAACAATTTACTCAATTATTACCTCCTGTATCTCTACTGGCTGTCGACTGCTGAGGTACAGAGCAGCTGCCGACGCAAGGTTGTCGGCATCCAAAACGGATAATTGCAGCTGGCAACATAAAAATAAATCATTGATATTGATTATGCTCGTTGTGCCCTAGTAGGCCACCTTCATGGTTCATCAGGTGAGGCTGCTAAATTACATATAGATCAATTTTAAAAAAAAAATTAAATTGAGACCCACCGAGTTCGCCAACACTCCAGCGCTCGTCAGCATGTCCACCAACAACCGGAACGTCAAATTGCGCCGAAAATTGGTGCTGGTGCTAGAAAAGGAATCGCAAAATTGAGGGACAAAATAAGTCTCATAAATCACAGTAAATTCGGGCAGCGCATCTTCAATTGTATATAACAATGAGACAGTCACCTTATTCTGGTATTTCTTTCGAGAAATTCGACCACTTTCGGCCAAACCTCTTCATGCACTCGATGGCTGACAAAGTCTCCGCACGTTTTGGCCAGCACGCACAACGTCCGAATTACCTGAAAGAAAACGATATTTTAAATAAGCAGAGAAAATAAAAAATTTAATTTGGTCATTTTCTTAGAATCAGGATCATGAAGTCATATTACGATGGAAATTTTAAAATCTTGAAATCTTGGGAGTTACTATAAATTTTACAATTTGAACCCGCAAGCAGCCCCTTAATTTAAAACTAAAGTCACGCACGGCTCTTAAGACTGGAGGCTGTTGATCGTTCATTCTGCAAACGATTGAGTTCCAAGTCTTGTGCACCAATGGCAACAACTCATCTGAAATGTAAAATGAGATGTGACACACTAAAAGATTCTAAACACATCCAAACAGACGTTGCCATTCATTAAACGGTGCATTTTATTTGTTATAAGCTGACGTATCACTAACCATCGTGATCTTGCAATGCGTCGACTGACACATTGATAATATCCAATACGCAAACAGCTAGCAA
This sequence comes from Melogona broelemanni, assembly GCA_033995665.1. NCBI lineage: Eukaryota > Metazoa > Arthropoda > Diplopoda > Chordeumatida > Chordeumatidae > Melogona > Melogona broelemanni. The sequence goes on from JAUJYS010000687.1 coordinate 6,957, forward strand.
AGTGGACTGCGTTGGCAACAGATGGCTGCATCTTTGGAGAACCTGGAATAGTTGAAATGTAAGGTAAATTAAGACTTTATATTAAGGCGACGCCAGTGAACTGCTCAGGCAACGAAAAAATATTTATTCTTAAATCTCCAAGAAACAATTTATTACATTGAAATGTAACTATTTAAAAAAAAAATACAATTGTACCTTGACGACCATTCGAATGTGCCCAGGAACAATTTTCTTTTCAGAACCCATTTCGTTTTCATTCTCGTTTTCATTCTCGGCAGGAGTCTGGCGTTGATCAGCCTGTTCCGATTCGCTGTCGTCGACTTCGTCGGCAAAATTTTGCGATTCTTTCTTCGCTCGATCGTAGTCAAGAATAATTCTTTTAATGTCAAAGTTGGGAACGGTAGGAGCTTCCGTAGTCGGTTCTTTCGTGTTCAGCGACTGTGAAATAAAAAAAATACAAAGTCGATAATTAAATCGGTAAAAGTCTCTGGAATGACCAGTCATTGGAGGACAATATAAAAACTGTGTCCTACCGTGGTAGGCGGATACCATTTACGAACAGCCACAACCAGTGCCAGTAAAACCTGCAGATAGATGCCCAACTGCTCGTTCTGAAATTTGTCCACCTGCGTCAGTATCTAAGTGGAAAGAAAAACCAAGGAAAGTTCAAAACAGAGATCTATCGCAAAACGGGTACAAAAAATGACATCGTAAATAATTAATACTATGAAAAAGTTATTGATTTTCACCTACTGTTTGTGACATAAGCCATTTTTTTTTTTTTTGCTAGAGGAATTTTTGAACAATTTTTAAATAATACAAATTTTTGTACCGTGAAATAAAAATAGGTTCACGCATGAGTCATAAGCTGTTTTGTTGAAATTAAACTAGTCTCACTTCATCAACGATGTCTTCAGCTAACGCGACTACTCCGTGGTCGCCGTGCTGCAGGGCCACACGAAACACAGTCGCGCCTCTGGTGTCGGTCGGATTGTAGCGTAGCTTTATAGACAGACTGTTGAGCAGATAGTCCGCGTTGGCCAGGATCAGTTCGGAGAGAGCACTAAAATTGAAATGGCAAAATTTCAGTCGTTTACCATAAACGGGAATTACAGGCCCGAGCCGAATTGCAAATAAACATGTTGAAGCGAATGGCAGATAAAAATGCCTAACTAGAAAAACGACACACCGCCGGGTCTCTTACCCGTGACCGCAGCTGGTCGCAATGCGCGAGAGACAGACGTAAGCCGAGTTAGACACAACGGCAGAAACGCTGCCCATCTTTTCCAAGACGTTGTAAAGCACTTTCATGAGAAGTGGATTGAAACGGTCTCCAAGAACCTGCCAGAAGAAGCAACTGTTGCATCTTAAAAAACATTACATATCCAATCAGAAACAAACCTACAACAAAAAATTATTATTAGTTCGCTCAAAGTGAAACAATGCCCTTTGTCAAAGAACTGTCAGAATATCACTTTCATCCCATAAAGAATAGTCTTATAAATCATGAATAACTTTTCAATGCTAAAACATTTTATATGTATACTTTAAAAAAAAAAAGACTTGAAAATTGTCGTTACAATAAATTATTACAGAAAATTGTTTATTCACAAAAATTGACTCTTGGTTCATTTAGGAATGGAACCAGATGGCACATGGAACCAGATCGGCTTGCCAGATTATACAGGCACAAAATAAATATTACCTCAGCGCAGTTGGCCAAGCCCTCTAGCAGCAGGCACATCTGTATGGCGTTGCAATTGAGACGGCTGAGGGAAATCTCCCCGTCTGCCACCATCGGTTTTAAGCGTTTGACAACAGGTAGATGGATGGAACTGACACCCGTAGCATCGGCGCTGTCATCCGTGTGGGCCACTTGAACGTTCCAAATGGATGGCGACATGTACTCCTCGCAAATGGAACTGGAAGGAAAAATCAGCATACAAACGTATAAACTAATCTATCATGGTATCACACATTCTATTAAGACATTTTATCTAATGGAAAAAGCCTATTTTGAAGCACACGTACCTGATGATTTGATAGGCAACAACGCGAAACTCCGGTTCATCGGAACACCTTTGTTTCACTCCCAATATTACTTCATTCAGCAACAGAATGGCTTGTTTCCGGTAGACGGATGACTCGTGAATTCGATCAATGAAATGGTCTACTGTCAGATCAAACTTCCCTGCAAAGCAAAAATAAAAATTGCATTTCAAATTGATAGAGCCATTAGACATTATCTCTACCAACAAATGTGCTTGATTCCTCTCGGTCGTGATAGAAGTTGCACATTTTTCTGTATTTTTTTATTGCATTCGCCGCATGTTTTTTCTGTAATTGTAAATGTTCAACAGAATAAACGGTATGCTGATTAAATGTACTCGCCCCATTTTCCGATTAGCCCGCAAAGTTCATAAACACGGAGAGCGATATTTTCGCCTTGGAAGTGAAGGAACTGTCTCCTTTGTCGATTTGCTCGAACCCCGGTTTTTTGGAACACGTCCGTGGCAACTAAATGCAAAAGAACGCGGAACATGATTGGCAGATACCAAACGAATCATTCGAAATCTGACTTGAACGATTACAGTGAATGACTGGCCCAAATGATTTACTGACCGGGCGCCTGCTCCGTGACTAGGTGAAAATGACCGCAGTCTAACTCGGTCATTTGGATGAGACTCGACGACAGTTTTTCCAGGTGAGAGGACGAGCTGAGGATCATATCGACCGATGGACCTGAAATAAAATGCAGAAGTTAGAAACTCAAGCAATATACTGGTAACAGCAGCTGAACTGATAATTTTTTTTAAACTATTATTACAAACAACAAGATGGCGTTGCAACTCACCCATTATGGAAATGTATCCACAGAGCTGATTCAGAACGGATAACTTCTTAGTATCGTCTAAATTATACAAAAAATATTAAATGTTATCGAAGACGCGATATCGGAGTCTGCGAGACCAGAAACATAATTAAAAATTATAAATCGGGTGAAGTAAATTAATTCCCAAATAAATAACTATTTCTTTTGAAATTAACGCAAAATGGATCGGTCAAAAAAACACAGGTAGCTAAATATTTAAAGAGGGGTACCGGTACCTGATCGACGAACTATCATTGGCAACTGCAGAACGGTACAGTAGAAATTCTCTTGCAACAATTCCAACAAGCTTCGCTCCTTCGGATCCAGCGCGGCACTAAACACGCTGAGGGTCTCACGGCACGATTCAGCAACGGATGCATACTCGTCTAAGGACATTGTGATGGTCACGCCCAGTAGCACCGGCACACTCTCCTCCATCGAACTGAAATAAATGCCAAATCGAACGCAGCCTGTAAAAAAACTCCATTTTCACACCATCCACACATTATCAAATACAGGGGTTGAACAAAATAATTGGAACAGCTCTATAACATGCACAACCAGACCCGTTTCCATTATTTTGTCAAACACCATGTTACTGCATGTATATGTCAATGACAGGAAAAATCACCTCTTGCATTTCAGTAGCAGACATCGGGCACACCCTGCCAGAGCCGAACGCACGCGCCAGTGGCTGTGGCAGTCGAGGGAGGTCAGCCGTTGAACCAAGATTAACAATTTCTGGGCGGTGGACGCGATCCACTCTGCGTTGCGTACGGGCATTGCTAGTCCCCGCTGTCCGTTGTTAGTGACGTCTATAGTAGGACAATGTTAATTTCAATTTGCCTCTCTTCACGTACGCAATAACAAATTACAATAAAAATATGTTAAAATATCGGCGATTGTTTACCTATGGTTTTAGTGGCGCTAACTTCCACCGGCGTCAATTCATCGTCAAGCACGTTACAAATTAGTTCAGCCAGTAGGTCAATGGATGTCTGGTCAGATTAGGAAAATTGGGAAAATTAAGTCAATGGGTTGTACGTGAAGTGAAATTAAGAACGAAAAATGTTGACTTGCATTTTACTCACCACAACAACAGCCTGTAAGTAGACGTAAAAAAACATCATTAAAATTAGCAAACATGAACAATTTTTTGTCATTTATATTTTTGATCTAATGATTTCCATTCCATTTCTAAATTTCATAAATAAAATATCAAAACCAATCTGACAATATATCAGTGTCAAATCAAACGAATAAAACTTACGTGTCCGGCAATTCCACCATCAACGGCCACCTTGGTCAGACCCATCGATAGACCGGGAAGAAAGGTGGCCAATGAATCGGCGACCTGTCTTCGTAGGGTTATATTACCTGCAAATAAAATGTAATGGATTAGGCAGAACATATTTCGAGACAGATTCGAGTCGATTAACTTTTAAATTGATAGTTATTGTGTCGACATGAACGCTGGGGAAAATATTTTTTTAAAGGATCGCAAAATTAAATTGAAAACACTTCGTCCTATCGATATACTTGCCATGTCGTTTGCACACAACGGCCAAACACTCCATAGCCAACACTTTCGTATCGCGGACGTCATCTTTTACAGCCACATTTAGGAGCAGAAAGACAATGTGACCAAGCTGAGTTAGAAACTCGGCACTGTAATATTTTTCGAGAACGCTAGAAAAAAAAAATTACAAAAAAAGTTGAAGGTTAAATTTGCAAAGAAAATTTTTTCACCGGAATTTGTAATGGCAATCTATGAATTAAAAAAATATTTCAACGAACTTGTGCGCGCAGTGATCGAGTAACATCTTCAAACACTTAAGAACGGCCCTCTTTATTTCATCGCTGACCTTGGCCACAGGTTCTGACAAGCGACACGAAAAATCATGAACCATAAAGCAAGATAAAATATTTTATTTTAAAATAATACGTAAACTTTATTTGACGATATTACCTTCGGGAATATTTGACAAAAATTTAAACCTACCTGCTTCAGATTTCTCTTGGCTGCTGATTGTTATTATCACCAGAAATGTGTTTTTGGAAAACATGCTCCAGGAGCGAATTTCGGTCGATGTCAAAAGGGTGTACATGCAGTCTAGTGTGGCCACTGTCAAAGCTTCGTTTCTATGTAAAAAAAATACGTAGATAGATAGTAAGATCGAGATAGACATAAAACCATTCGCTGGAACACTTGAAAATGTAATAAACAAATCTTCTTAATCGAATCGAAATGTTCTTGTTTCGAACTAAAACATAATTTATAACTTTCCCAGCTAAAAGTTGCAAGAAATAGAAAAACGTATACTTTTTCTATCACAACAATCATTACCACAAACACATGACCATATCAACGATGACCATATCAAGCAAGATTTTCTGAAAGACCTAAGTGAGTGTTCTCGATATTCTACCTGTTTGAAATCGTCAGTATCTTTGTGAGCGGGACCATGATGTACTCCTGCATTTGCTGCAAACTGAGGGTGTCCACTTGGTGGATAGCATTGCGCAGCGCTTGTACACTGTCGACACCTGGATCATCCAACGCTCGAACGCAGTAGGGGCGCATGAACATGAATTCGCGGTCCACCATTTTTCTCACGAGTAGAACACTTCTTACGGTCTAGTGAACGATGACCTGCGAAACAACGTGAATAAATATAACGTTTTAAACAAAATGTCGTAATCACAAAAAAATGCAAGTCCTCAAGTGCCTCTTCAAATTGACCTTAACGACAACTAGGAATAGCAACGAATAAATTATTCATAAAGAAAATTAGTTATGCTAAATATGTTGAGCTAGTTTTCCCACAGCCAAGAGTGACAGGCCAACAGATTGATCTAAAAGCCTCCAACCAGGACTAGCTAACTCGGCCGTAGGTTCAAATCTCGAAGAAAAGCTACTCGCTTATGGCCAACCAGCACTAACCTTCTACTCTTCCCTCTACCACCCTATGTCCTACCTTTTAAACTACCAAATTTCCGTCACGTAACCTAGCTAAATGCGCAAGTGCGGCGACATTTCTATCTAGATCTAAATCTAAATGTAGGCTCGCGTCAGTTTCACCTAGGCCGTGTGTCGTGCTTTAGATTTAGATTTTTTTAAATTAAATTTAACTGTAGACCGAATCCAAGCACCTGTAACCAATATTGGGCTGAATGACGGTTTACGGGCGAGCCTAAAAAAACCCGAAATCGGTTTACGGTTACAGGTTTCCCGCATTTCGAATTTCGCACGTCGCCCGCCTGGCTCGCCCGTAAACCGTCATTCAGCCCAATATTGCTTCAAATGGTTCGGACAATCATGTCACACTAATTCAATATTACCTTTCAACGAAATTTATCCTGTGAATATATGAACTCGCTAAAACAAATAACGACCGTCACACTCAGGGATGGCAATAATGCAGAATAATGCAGAATAATGCAGAATGCAGAATAAGCAGAATGCCAGAAACCGAACTAGGACGGGCCCTGCAGGAAAACTTTCTGAGCTGCAGACAACGGCAGCAGACGATTTCTGATGGCGCCACCTAGTGGTGAAAAACCGCCCAGAAACAACAAAAGTTGGAGGGAAAATGGCCGAGGTCGAGGATTTTCCTATTCTAACACTTCTTAAGTTAGAAAATTTTAAATCGTTTAGTGGACAAGTGACTTGCGCGTTCAGCGACAAGTTGACGTCCATTGTTGGATGCAATGGCAAAGGTGAGTCACACTTTGCCTCATGAAAAATGCTGAGTTAAGCGTTGCCTTCGTTTGGTTGCATATGATCACCCGATCCGGTTGTGGTTGGGGTGTTGCTATATTCGGTCATTCGTGTATGTGGCCACTGTGCAAATCGATCAACAGGAATAACGCACACAACTTCTATACGGACCAATTTGACCATGTGCGCTAACCATCGTCTTGTCAAAATGCTCAATGCATCAATGAACCAAGTTTTTATATTAAAAAACAAATTAATTGTGGAATGTCAATGATGTTTTCGTCTTCCTGTTTCATTGATTGACAAGATCTATCGATTGACAAATATCGCCTGGTTTTGATTCGGGTGTGGTGCGTACAAGTTATATAAGGGTCCAATGACCTACCAAACTTATTTGAACCCTTTGCGGGTCTAGGTTTATGTCGAATGCCTGAAAAAGATTTTGGTAGAATCCTATGGCTCTGAAGGATCAATAATTTTCAAAATGCAAAGTTTATAATACCTGGGCAGTTTTCGTGTTGCCTTACACAGAACCAGAACTTTCTATTTTTTATTTCACAAACGTTTCTTTCAACGTATTAATCGTCCCTATGTTCATCAAAACATAGAAACAAATTACTAAAAAATTTAAAAAATATAAACATAGAGTCGTTGAACCGGAACGATGAGAAAGATGAACGAGGTCACCACACAGGTGAAATGATAAACAAAACGACGTTGTATATGTAAAAAACGCGTTTTAAAGTATATGTAGTGTTTCTTACAACAATATAAAATTATCACATGAGAAGAACCTACACGCTTAGTTGAGGCCATGACAATTTTTTTTAGCCTTGGACCTGGTCCACGGCGACCACCATCGAGGAAGCAAGCGGCAACATTGGTTAGACAAATCATTAGATTAATCATAGACAAATCATTAGAATCATTTTAAACAAATCATTTTAGTGCATTAGGGCGTTTATTACACCTACAACGTCGTCTTGTTTATCATTTCACCTGTGTGGTGACCTCGTTCATCTTTCTCATCGTTTCGGTTCAACGACTCTATGTTTTTAGTTTCTTTCAACTTTACAGGGAAATCAAATATTCTGGATGCCTTGGCTTTCGCGCTGGATTGTGGCATGGAGCTGCTTCGAGTTCAGGATGAAATGGTAGGAGCGGTTCTGTTGTAGAAACAAATTTAAACAAATTAAAATAAATATTTTTCGAATGACACTTCTGTTGGCAGACACGCGATCATGGACCATGCGTTTTCTAACTAGACAATGAACATGTCCTTGCTTATTGTAGGACTTGATCTGTAAAGTCAATCGCGGCCAAGCCCATCGCGAGCGATCGTCAGTGACAATCCAGCTCTCCCATAACGATGTTGTCACGGAGTTCATGAAATCCATATCTGATTTGGGGCTCGTCCATTTTGTTGATGGGAATGTGAGTACTAGTGTGAAGAGTGTCACGCAGTTGGCCCACAAATATCTTTCCGCATCGCTACTACTATGTGAAATAGGTTACCGAATATGAACTTGACTAGCGGTCATGCAATTGCTGTCAGAAAGTCCATCGGATGATTTGGATTTATTGAACGCTGGTACTAGCTCAAGGTTATTAAATCTAACTTATAGTTCTACTAACCTTGGTACTAGCCGTTGATAATGACACTTGTCGCATCTATTAAATGTTTCTAGTGTATTAGTTTAAATTGAGAATTGATTCGCCGGTGGTTGCTAAATCCATAAGTTAGCCACTATTTTTTCGTCTCGGTAGTTGTGAGCCGTTCCGTGTCCGTACACGTAATGTACTCGATAGCATGTGGCGCGCTTGTGAAGTGTACGTGCTAACTCGAATATTTTTTTCCTCGATACAGGAGGTGACTCACGTGGAATATGACAGAGCGTTGACCGAAATCGGTTTAGGCAATGCGCTCGAACATTTTCTGAGTTTGTCGAGGCCCCGTCTTCTCATGTCGCCTGGCAGGAGGACCAAATGGCTGGAACGGTTGAGCGGCTCCGCGGAGCACGCTCAAGGATACGACCGGGCGTTAGCCGAAACGATGCACATGGCCCGAGAGGAAGAAGTGCTCAAGGCTGACTTGGCGGATCAAGATGAGGAAATCGAAGCGAAGAGATTGGACGTCGAATCGGCGACTAAATCTATTGAGATCAAACGTGACATGGTAATTGGCGCCGTCTTTTATCAAAATTCAAGACTTGAATGTAGGTTCATGTGTGGAGCTCCCCCACCAGTTCTGAATACTCGACAGTTGTTAGATGTGCTCTATCTTGACTGTAGAGGACCGTACGTACAATGATATGCCAAGGTTGATATTCTCTATTGTTGTTTCGCCTTTAACAATGAATACGATCTATCGTGAACGGTGTTCTGATGCGACGGTCCCGGGTTCGATTCCCGGCTCGGGCTTGTGCTTAACCAATCTTCGGGGGCACTGTGCTGAAATGTGCCCCTTCGAGAGATGTCGGCCAATCACGTGGTGCTCTTTTTCTTTGCAGAGCCGTTTGCGAGTCAAGTATTTTCTGTTCCGTCTCTATCACCTGGCGAGAGAAATTAGAAACTTGGCGCGCGAGAGAGGTACGACGCTGGCCAAGTGGAATGCCCTGGAGCAAGAGGTGGAGGACCTTGACCCTGTAATAGACGCCCGAAGGGAGCAGATTCAGAACCAGGAGGTCACTTTGAACGGAAGATCTGTCGCACTGGCTGCTCGGGCAAGTGGCAATGCTGGGTTCTAAATCGACGCCTCATTCAAAGGGTTGGGCCAGAAATCTGATGTTTGTCAACGATCGTCATCAATCAATTTAGCATACAAGTTGACTTGCCAATTGTTACAGATGTTTTCTTGATTGACTCAACATGCGCCTATCAATTTCTCTTTCCAGTCGCGTGAAGCCTTGCCACATTGTTTGGCTTTTGAAGAAACCACCTCCGTCCGGGACTACCACCAAAATCGCGCTGAGGTGTCTGAAACGTTACTTGAATTTGCCAGACGCGCGAGCCTCAACCATGCGGCAGCCAGAGTCCAACTGCAGGATAGGCTCGATAGGGTGAACCAGGAAATACAAGGACTGGTAGAGCCCGTAGTGTTGGACGTGTTGCCGAATGATCCTACTCTCGAGCAGGTAATAATTCTTTGTTCGACGACGTTATCCAATAAGAGACACCTTCACTTTGGATTTATTATTATTATTATTATTATTATAACGGAGGGTGTTTGAACATAAGGGACTATGCTACGATGGCGTTTTCTTCTAGGCGGTCCTGTAGAGAGTCCAATAGTTTTATTTATAGTCATTTCATTCATTTAGTTCAGTTACGAAAAAATTGTAGAAACTGTCACATGAGTGTGCTGCTTACTAAAGAAATTATAAAGAGTGGCTTTAACAGATGAATTTTTCAAAATTGTTGATTTAAACGACAACGTAGGATTTATCACCGCTCAGTTGGTTGAGAGACGGGCTAACGGTCCAGAGTTCAACACCCGTTTCTGGCTCTCGTTTATTCGATCCCAGGGTACGGGTGAAAATGTGTCTAATGCGCAGTGCCGAAACACTGAGTAGAGATGTAAAATATTCCTGTAGAATTCACTATAATTGAACTAATAATAAAAAAGCTCTGTTATTTTGGCATGAGGTGTTCGCCGCTCTCATTGTGTTACATGTACACAAATGCATTTGAATGGCGACTACTAATCTCCGCCAAATCAACTCGAACCACTAAACGCATCGCCAAACGAAAAAAATTAAATATTTTCTCTACGCATTTTCGTTTTGCACCATAGATGCAGGAGTACACGAGACTGAGAGCCCTAGTTCTGGACGCACATCGCGACGAGATCGCCCAACTTGAGAATCTAGAGGCCGAGCGTCAGACCTTGCTCAGAGACGTGAATGCAATCGACTTGCAATTGGAGATCCTTTACGATGAAGTGGGCACCATGCAGCTCGAATTGGTCCGCAACGCTCGACGCTTAATCCGAACGGGCTTCCAATAGTAGGTGGTCCAAGTTGCCAAAGGAATCAAAGTTGGGCTCCTCCCTCATTCCCTTCTTTCCCAATTAATGAAATCGCATTTCGAATGACTTGTCAAGAAATTAATGCAATTCATTTTATTTCTCTGCCTCGAACCACTTTTGTCGACGTTCCTAGCGTCTCCCGGGAGACATTCGCTCGAATGGAAGAACTGCTTAGAGGCAAGGAAGCTGCGTTGCAGCTAAACGACGATCGTCGCATAGAGATCCGTGATCGGCTGGAAGTCATTGCAAACGAACTGATGTGGTCCGATGCCTACGGGAGCTCCGACAACGAAAACTGGCTTGATAGTTTGGTTACCGAGTTGAGACACGCCAGCTACAATGTGGTTCGTAGATCCTTAGGAAAGTCAAAACCGGCTGTATGCGCATTTACGGCTAATCCTTTTAACTTCTTTGAATGGCTGTTATTATAAATTGCACCGTAATCTATTTTTATATGTTCATATTCGTATTTTTTTTTTAAATTTGTATTAAAATATTTTGATGTTTTTTTTTTTGACTAAAAAGCCAGAAATTCCAATCCGTTGCCGTTCTTATGTGAAAAGTAGATGAACTGACGCTTATCGGTAGCGGTCAATCTAGCGATGGTGGTGGCGCCAAAACGTAAAATTCGCGTTTTGAAATATCGATTTTTTGTTCCCCATCCCTATCTCACACACAGTACGGTTGTATCCGCGACCTGTATACAACTGATGAACAAGACAACGGTTTCCCGGCGATGATATTGGACCTTCTTCAACCTCACCTGGATACGATTGTGGTGGACACGAGAGCGACCATGCAAGAGTGCGCTGCCCTCATTGAGACCAAACGCGGGGAGGTTACTTTTATGGCGGTCGATGACTTCAATTATGTGAATCTCGCAAGCAGATTGGAGTAAGTGCAATGAAGAATTTTCCTTTTTTTCCAGCCACCCCTTATAGCTAGCTGATGCCTCGGCAGAGGCTAAGGGTGGCTAGCTCTCCCTGTCCAGAATTTTGAGGGTCTCCCTACCCTTCAGACCAAGATGATATACTGGAAAACTGCGATGCTTACAAAACTATTTTTTCTCATTAAGTGTGGGGTGCTGTCTTGACATGCAACCTAATTGATATGTTCGTAGTGCCCTCAGGCGTCTATTAAAATAACCGTTATTTAATGTTTGTGGCTTGTGTAACGTCATCTTTTAAGACTTCGTCACGTTTCCTCTTTGTGAGAGCCACGAATTTTAAAGAAACGTGATTGCTTTTTCAACAGCTATCTGAGATCGTTACCTGGGTTTTCTCCCCTCTATGATCACCTGAATGTAAACGACGATGCCATTCCGATCTTCATGCACATAACCAAAGACATTGTATTGGTTCAAGGGCAGGAACATGCGCAGCGCAGAGATCTTTTGGTATGCGTAGCGTCTGAAATTAGACTGAACTTCTAGTTTTCAAATTGCGTGTGTTCGCGCAATATGAATGTACGATTATTTTTAGATCGCCTTTCCAGCTACTGGGTTGCCGTTATGTCTCAAGTTCTTCAACTATTTTTTTCCAGATGGTAACACTGAATGATTCGAACATCCAGAAAAACGGCTCGGTGATGGGATCAGTAAGGTAAATTCGCATTTACTATATTTTTATTCGAAATTCTCTCTTCAAATAAAATGTCGACCTGAAACCATTTCTTTTCGTGATGCTATTCCGGTACACATTTTCTGAGAAATTAGTTAATTTTTAGCTTGGTAAACACGAAAAAATTTCACGTGTTTCGAGTACCAAACATTTTTTTTCACGTGACTTTTTTTTTAAATTTGTTAAGCGTGGAGCACATTAACCTTAGAACTGTACGGCGTGGCGTGAACGAGGCCAACTTGATGGTCAATGAAAGATTGCGGCTTCTGCGTGAGTTGGGAGAGATGGAATCCAGAGAGGTCGCCGATGCCAAGTTACAGGATATTCGCCAAAAAGTGGATACGACCCGTGCCGAACGGCAACGCCTAGAACCGGTATTTAATTAGTAAATTAGGTGTTGATTCCGAGGATTGATTGACTGCCACTTTTCAGTGAATTTTATTCGGGTACTTGAAAAAATGATTTGCGATTGCAAGTAGAGTAGCTTCTTGAACTAGCATTTGAGGATGCTGGGAGTTTGTGGTGCTCTATTTACAATAATTTCGTGAGTAATTATCCACGTCATACTAGCGATGCCCTCCCTTACCCCGTGACGATTTATTTTAGATTTCTATATATTGTTATTTTGTATAACATCGTTTTCATTACAAATCATTTAGATCGAGCCTACGCTGGACCTTCAGCAAACAATCGATGACCGAAACAATCGGATTACGGAGTTGCAAGTATGTTTTGCCAACTGTCGTTTAAACTACATTTGCCTGCCTAACCTTTCTAAGCATGAAGATACTAACATTTTTGATTATTTGTTTTGACTTTCCAGTTTTTAATTACCCTGCTTTCGATACATTTGTTGATAACGATTACAATTTATTTTATGCAAGTTTGGCTTATGTTTTTTTTTTTTTCGAAGTGCAAGTTTGTGGTGACAAACTCCCCAAAAATTAAATTAAACATAAATAAATAAATGTTTAAAAAAAAAATAAAAAATTAAACAAAGTTTTTATTTCGTTTCGCCTTGCAGCTTCAGCTAAGAGATCAGAGGGAAGCGTTGGCGATCAGCAACGATAATATCGAAAATATTCGTAACGCCATTAGTGCGACCGAAGACGAAACGTTTGCCGCCTTCTGTCAGGCTGTGGGCGTGGAGCACGTGCACGAGTTCGACGGTCTGGGGCCCACCGCCTATGAATGTGCTGGCGACATTGATCGGCTGAGGGCGCGTCGGGAAAAACTTGTGCTCGAGATGAACGCCGTAGAAGTCGAAAACTTGAATGGTAGGCAATTTGACGGCCGTGTCCATTCTCTAATTAGTTGAAATATTTTTCACCGTACTGATCATGAGCTTTGGAACACCTTTGACGACAACAAAGGGAACATATTGTACAATGATAATTTGTATCTCCAAATCCAGGTGAGGTTGCGCGGTGGGAGGCAATCCACCAAAATTGTCAAAATGTGTTCGTTCCAATACAAGCAGAGTGGCAGGCGGAAAACGTGGTAAATAAGTGGAAAATCGCTTCAATCAACAGGAAATGCGTTTTTAGAACCATTTTAAAAATGTATCTGTTGTTAGGTTGTACAAGGGATAAAAGCTGAGATCGAAGATCTGAAGATGGAGGTGGACAATCTGAAACGCGAGCTCGATCAGAGCAGGCGAAACCTCGTCGCCTTGCAAAGCAGGATGACCGTTACCTCCAGCGAACTCGCCATCGCCGAGCAACAAATCTTCAATATTGACAAAGCCGTTTTGCAAAAACGCGCTGACCGGCACACTTGCCTCATGACGTGCAAGGTTCGTTTTTCTGTCACGGTTTTTATTTTTGTCAATGTGCACCATTTTCTCCAGTTCGCCAAAATCCAATATCATATTTTCCAAATTGGGGGGGGGGGGAGA
>JAUJYS010000688.1:0-21073 GCA_033995665.1 Melogona broelemanni
ATTTTCAGGTCGCTCATGTCTTGAACGTGTAACTTAGCCATATAAATATGTCCTAGACGTCGAATACAGAAGTGACTGACGCCAAAGTTGTTGACAAATTGTCGAAGCCCCATCTGGTTGCGTGCCAGAGTTGTGAAGCGAAGGTTCCGGGTTCGATTCCCGGCGGTGGTTTTCATTTATTTGATCACGGGGTATACTGGTGAACAGTTCTCAAGAATAGATTATCGATGAATTATCTTTTAAATTATCCCAACTAATAAAACAGATTAACTAATTTTTATAGACAAATCATTTGAATAAAAGTCTGATAGCGAGACATTTTTTTCTACAATAAGAACATATGGTAACAGAAATATATTCATCACACCCTCTAAGAAAATTATTTTTGAAGCAGTTTAATATTTGTCTTGAATCCATTCGATATTTAAAAAATATATATGTTAAATGTAAATAGCAAAACAATTAAGAAATTATTGTTGTTTTCGTGGGTTTATCGCTACGAATGGTAAGCATTTGCTCCATTGCCCTAATGGGAAAATATATAAATTGCAACACCCAAGTCGAAACACCCTCAAACTCCAAAGATGGATTGAATTTCCATTGAAAATAACGCTGAACGGTATGTGTGTGTTTATAGAATTTCTAGTAGTTTCACCAGACGCGCGCCACCTAGCGGGATGCTGAGGCATCGTATATATAAAGGAGATGTGAGGGTAGCATCACTCTTACTTGGCTGTGCGCGCAGGAGAGCATTTATTTGAGCTTTGAACATCGCTTGGAAGAACTACAACCAAGAAAATGGTAAATTGTTTTTTTGGCAGTGTGTGTCTTCTGGATTACTTTTCTTCGACGGGTTTCTTTTGGATAAGAAAAGAGGATGAAAAAAATACGACATGCGTGAATTGTTCGAAATGGATATTTCATATCGATTATTATTTTTCTATTCAATTACCAACCTTACCAGGCCGGAGACCTCAGCGCAAAGGACATTGACAGTAAGTTGAATTTATTTAAATTTTTATTTTATTGATTCATCTATTCTAGTAATTGAAACGCGCAACGCACAACCAATCTCTTTGGACATTAGCTTGGTTAGCAGCAATAATATTTCAATTATTGATCGAGGATCGGATATTGCCATATAAACATTTTCGAAAATGCAATCCTTGCTGGCAAAATTATAAGCTAAAATAAATGTGCGGTAGTTATTTGATACGAACAGCAATAGTTCAAAATGACAGTTCATTTCGTTTGAAATTTACGAACGTGTTAACAATTTTCTGATACACAGAGATAATTGTAAAAGAATATTGAAAAAATACCTTGAAATATTACGTGACCTTAATACGAATAAAGACCACAGTTCCATCTCTGCTTCTCTTCGCGTATTAATGTGTTTCAATTACTGTATCGTAACTCATGAGCACATACTTTGCAGAAAGTTCTATAATAAATATTGTAAAAGATGTTCGTAGTTTTTCGCAAACCTTTAGATATGAAGGTAGATACATGGTACGCTGAAATTACCGTGTAATAGGTTCATCTATTAAAAATGCATAACATTTAATTGAATTGAAATAACATGACATCCATTAGAATATCGAAATCAAAAGGTCTTGAGCTATTTTTCATTTCATGTACTGGATAGCAAAAGTCGCGCGAGTAGAGCGAATCGCGCAACGGTTTTAAAATGTTTTTTTTTTATATCGAACCTAGAGAGTGATGTACGTGTCTGCCATGAAATCCTAAATCCCACGTTGCTAGCATCAAAACATGTTTGGTGTTGATTCAATTGTAACTGTACATTATAAAGTCTAACAAAATATACACAATCCCAGTAACGTTATTCTACGCACACTGTATGTATCTTAACAAAATTTGGAAAATTTGCGCAGTAACTTCAAAAACAAAATGCAATTAATTAGCCCATTCAGAAAACCCATTGATTATCTAGAATGAATTTCCAGCACAACAATTTTTATACATTTTAAAAACTCCCAAGCGTGTTAATAATTTGATTCGAGTGTCAAGCATTTGATACGTAACATGATACGGATTTATCTCTAGCCAAACCAAAGTAGTGAAACGTATTTCTATATGGCGAAATGCTACAAAAAAATAGCGCGTTCATTAGCGTTCGAAATTAACACAAAAAATCGCAATTGTTTTGAGTGACTAGATGAAAGTTCTTTCAGTTCATTGGTAAATCGATCACTCGAGCGCAACTGCCAAGCTTAAAAAGGACATGAACTTTTTTTTTTGTGACCGGATGTAAATAAGTTGGGCGCGCTGCTTTCTATCTCTGGAATTGCAAAAGGAAGAAGGCCTTGGCGTTAGCCGCATTTTGCGAGAGACCGCTTTTGTGGAATGGGATCAGATGGACAGGGAACACGGGGTTTCTTCCTTCGCGCGCGCAACCCGCGTGTGGGGGTTATTTTTAGAGCCCCGGGATTCGGGGCGACTGCACGCACCGAATGGAAAACGCCGTACGCGTTTGCTCACCTATAAATAGAGACCCAGCTTACGTTTGAAGAGAGAGAGGCTCGTTACGTGCCATGGCCAAACATGGTGCGATCCGCCGAACACGCTCCCTGTTCCATTTACCGCGCGCCAGATGGATAATATTAGGAAACGCACGTTGGGGAAGTGAAAACGTCTTGCCAGCATGTGATCCTTTAATTAAATGTTTGAATGGAATCTCGACGCGTTTCAATAAAATTGATAATAATTTATTGAACAGCGGAATAATAATAAACACGCCAATTTTATTTTGCAAATAAATGAGTACGTCACTAAACGAAAGTACAATTGTAATTATATGCCAAATGTCTCTTGATTTTTTTTTTAATTAAGAGATAAATTTTGTTACTAAAGTTAACTTTACTGTGTTGAAAGAATTTCCTGAGAATGTATGGTTGATTAAAGCTAAAACGTAGGCATTCATATTTTACAAAACAAAATTAAAAATGAAATTATTCAAGTAATTACTGAAATTGCGAACCGAGAAATAATTACTCATGCTGACAAATTGAATATAATTTATATTAAACCCATTTTTTAACATATTTTTCCGCGTTTCTGGGCTAAAGATGGAGATGGAGGAATGTTACAGCCTCGTGGTTACGTCATATTTGAAAATGCTAAGAATGTGAACGACTCATCCCTGTGGTTTTTTCCCCTCTGCCATTCCCTTTGCTTCATCCTTCTAGCCCTGATATTCGGATATTTTTTCATAAATAAAAATAACATTATTAATATACTGAAATCGAAGAACCCAGAATCGTTAGGGAATACGGAAGCAATGTGAAATTGCGTATTTGCCTAAGGTGGCTTAGTAATAACGCTAAAAACGTTCGAAAACATTAACAACGGATTAGTTTAAGAAATTACCGGTCATTTTTGATTTCTTGTCTTCTGCTTATTTACCATGTTTCACATTGGTGTTAATTTGTCGTTTCTTAGGGGGAAGGTTAGTGTTCGACATTTACGATTTCGACGGTTGCTCCAAGATGGACGCCTTCTACCTGGGTGATGCTCTCCGCGCCCTGGATCTGGCCCCGACGCAAGCCTTTGTCGAGAAAGTCGGTGGAACCCAAAAGAAAGGTATTTTCAGCTGCCTTCTTCTCTATGACATTGACAATGAAATTGAAAAACAGGATAGCTCATTTAATGTCAATTACTTCTTGTGTCTTGTTAGGTGAAAAATTATTCACCGTTGAAGAGTTCCTCCCAATCTACGGCCAGTCCAAGAACAACAAAGATTCCGGCACCTACGAGGATCTCATGGAGGGCATGAAGCTGTACGATAAAGCCGAGAATGGCACCATGCTGGCCGCTGAATTGGCTCACATCCTGCTCTCCCTGGGTGCGTAAACACGACGGAAATTCGGATTAATTTGGCTACTATTTGTTTTAAAACTATTTCACCTAAAATAGAATAAGAAAATGTCTCATGAAATATTAACTTAAAATAGAACAAGAAAATGTCTCACAAAATAATCACCTTTATTAGAAAAACGAAATAATAGTCATCAATTGTTGTAAATATATCTGTCAATCAATTTATCAAACAATTATATTTCTGTCAAACAATTTATTTTTCATGGTTTTTGTCAATCAATTTATCAAACAATTATATTTCTGTCAAACAATTTATTTTTCATGGTTTTAAAAAAATCAGTCTACGTGACCTCCATATAATTTTTTTAAAACATCCGTGAAGATTAGGCTTTTGTAATTCTGATAACAGCCATATCATAAAGTGTTCAATCGGTTGATCGGTTATTGATCAATATTTTATATTGCAACAGGCGAACGATTGACTGATGACGAATGCAATGAGATCATGAAGATCGTAGGCACTGAAGACGATGACGGTTTCATTAAATACGAACGTAAGTATTTTTATCCGTTAGCAAAACGCTTTTTGAAATATAATCGTTAACTATGTACCAATTATGTATTACAAATTCTTAATTAATTAAGCAGTAAGTTTTTATTCGAGTCCTATAATGGCTAAAAATAATATTAGTAAAATTATGCGCAATATTTAACCTTAAATTAGTTCCCTTAATCTATTCACGATGCTTTAGAAATGAAAAAAAATATTTGGCATGAATTCAAATTAAACTTTGTATCTTTGCCAGATCTCTATTCAACTCTCCTCGATCTTGCCGATTAAGAAAAGTTATCCCAAAAACGTAGTCCATATATTCAGAGTTAAAAGTAATGCCTACTGCGTAGTTAGCGATTGCTTTCCCTTCAATACACATGATGTGAGCAAAAGCAACCCCCGATTGTTGTTTAGTCCGCATGTCATTTGATTTGCTGCTTCGTTTTTACATGAAATTATTTTCTTTTTATTTTAGCCTGGTTAAAGCAGGTGATTGCCGGACCTTTCCCCGAATCCAGTTAAATCAACAATGACATTTTCTACGCCAGCCGACATCAAATGCATTTTATAATAGTCAAAATTATTCACGTTGATCGATTCATTTTGTTGCCTCGTGTGATCAACTAAATTTCGGAAAAAAAATACCAGCAAACCATTGTCGATCACAAATGCTCGATTCAGCAATAAAATAAGTTCATCAAAACACGTCTTGGAAACTGAAGTGGAAACATAATTAAGAGGACGTATCAGAGGATAATTGAACTGTGGGAATGAGGAAATGTATAAAGCAGGACCAACTACCGTATTGCATATCTTACAAATATAGCTCCTGCTTATTAAGCAGTGTGGCTATGTAACTGCTACCCAGAAATAATTTCAGTTGGATCATTTGACACATTCTATGCTTTTACATAGGCCTGTCCTGGGCAAACGTAAGCAGTGAAATAAAACATCATTGATTGCCCATGTACTTGTTCACGTTTGTTCATTTATCTGATAAAAATCAATGACAAATTTAAATCCTTTAAGAATTGTCTAGTCTTGAATTATTTGCGATAAAATTCAAGGAGTCATTAATCAAAAAGTTATAGGTTCAGGAACATGCTGCTTAACATGGTAGAGTATTGAGTAATAGTAATAAGTAAGAGTAAACGAGTAAACACCTGTATTATCGGTAGGGATAATTTTTTTCTAAATCACCGTAGTGTCTAGTGCACTACAGGATTACTGCACCCTCATGTCTCTATGTAGATGTGCGAGAGGCAGGAAAGGGAAGGGGAATGGCAGCTGGAATAGCCAGGCTACAGGATCCACCCCTATGCTCTGGACTCCCTATTGGAAATTCAGTGGTGACGCCAGTACCCCAGTCTAGCGAAAAAACGAAAGCCTGCGCCAGGAATCGAACCCGGGACCGCCGGCTTCGTAGGATGTTGCCATACCCACTAAGCCATCGGTACGTACTAATCGGTATAAGTCGTATAATGGTCATGTATTTTGGTATTTAACATCATCAACTTAAAAATCAACTTCATCACTTAAAAAAGAACATAATACAGAGTAGAAACTTTGAATTTTATATGACGATATTATACATGTAATATCCATGTGATAGAAAATTACAAAACGTTAAAACGTCTGCAATATATAAACATTATCAAAAGCATTGAAGATGTACCACAAAACCATTTTGTAGCTACTACTCATGCATGAAAAATCGATGCAATAAAAAGTTAAAAAGCTCAAGTATAAACTTTAAAGTGTTTGGTAGAAAAAAATTGACAACGGTTCACACTCTTAAAATGTTTCAATCTCCAGTTTGCAAAATCAAGTAAATTAGGCTCAATATTAAAAAAGAAGTCATAAAAATTTCTGACTGACAGTTTATTTGAATATCAAAAAATTATGCGCAAAGCAACGCAACCAACTGTATAAACTACGACTACAAACCGTATTACGAGTATATTACCTTCGGTGATTAGTTCACAATGTCACTAAATCACTTAATTAGATGTTTATACAGCATGACATTAAATTTGAAAAAAAAAAAAAAAACACGGGTAAGTTTCATTATCGTATAAATATCTGCAATAATAAAAACTTTGATAGGATAAGGCATCATTGAATACAAGCTTAAATATGAATGGATTATCCTTATCTGGTGAATGCTCGGAAGCAAATGTGTTTTGGTTAGTCGAAAAATCTAATCTCGGTTATCGAAACAAAAAAAAAATAATAATATACACATCAGTAGTAATTAATTATGTAAAAAAAATGGAATAGAACACCACACCAAAGCCTGGTTAAGTTACTACACATTAAGACTAGGACAAAATCATTACATGATACCAGAAACAAAAAACAAAACTTCAAAAAAAGTTGTAAATGAAATTCTTAATGCTCCAAGAATTGACGCAACACCTATCAGAATCGTAAAAACGAGATTCTTAAGAAAGTAAATAAGCAAATTAATTTCAAATCGGCCATCGCTTTGTATCGAGAATTACATTAAAATATAAGTTATTGACACATTTGCCAAAAACAAAAAGCATCAAGTACATTTTTGGTAAGTGCACGTTTGTGTAAATCTGAGTTTTTCTTAAAAAATTCCTAAATTTAAATATTTATTTTATTTTATATTTTAAAGAGAATAAAAAACAATTCCCAACTGTTATCTTCATAAATAACTATTATGATTCTCACTCAAATATGGTGGCACATGAAGGCACCCTATTAAAATGTACAAATGACGGTACAGCAAGTCTTTAGAAATTCACAAAAGGCATATTAAATTTTTTCCATCATATATTTCATCTTGAACTTTGTCCGTCGAAGTTGAAATTTCAGCCTGGACTGACAACACTGAACAGATAAAGGTCACGATGGTGCTCACGATCGCAACATAGTAACCCCAGCCTGTAAAACAAATGTTAATATATTAATATAATATTTCTAAAAGTCTACTTAACTGTAATGTGGCACCCTTTGCCACCCAAATTGCCAATTGTTATTATTTTTCCACATTTCCGCATTTCAGAAATAATGGAAAAGCTATATTTGAATGACTCACCAACAGAACAATCTCCAGGCCAATAGTAATCAGCTTGGTCGCCACATAATAGAATGACTCTTCTGGAACCCCATCCAGCCGGATACAAGACTAGACCCAAAATATAGAACAAACCTATAAAAGAAAACAATGGGAAAACATTTGAAATAACAAGATATCTGATGTGTCCAACGTGTGAGACTTCACATGAATTTATTAAGAATCCATTAATTTTAATCGGTTAAAATAATTCATTATTTCAATACAAAACTGGTCTCGAAATTTATAGAGAATATTAACGCATAATGTGACCAATTAAAAAACCCCAACTTTAAATAAATATTTTAATAAGCGAAAGCTAAGTTATTCAGTGTTGGGTAGGAACGAAACCGAAAAGTTCCATTCCTAGGATCTGGTTCCTTTTGTCATCGGAGGAACGGGAACTGGAACCGGTTCCTTTTCAAAAGAAACGAACCCAACGCTGCATTGTTATTCTTTATTGAATGGGAAGAAGGGTGGAATTACCGGCAACCGCCTGAATGGTTCCAGAAATGGTGAAAATGCTCTTCTTGACGATGGCCCGTATGCAGCATCCAATGATGGAGGTGGCCACCGTGAAGGCCATGAGCGACAGTCCGAAGGCGAAGAAAATGAGCGAGGCCTTCCAGAAGTCGGGAAACTCGTCGGACGGCATGCCAAAGCCTGTGACGAAGGTGGCGCAGTTGTAGCTAAACACATCGTGAATGTGGTGGATGCGGCTGCACCGGTTGAAGATGCCCACGCTGGGATGGTACACCGTCTCGCTCACAGAGTGCGGCCCCGTGTCGTTAATGTGTCTGGGAGGCGGCGGTGGTGGCGGATCGTCGAATTCGGACGGAATGCTGCGTCCAAAATTCTCTTCGGCCAGTCCTACCGATTATAAAAACCAAAAGTTAATGGGAAACATTTTCAATGCTCATGTCAAAAAAGCAAATAACCAAAATTGCACAGTACACATTTCTGAATACAGCTGAATACATAATAATTTTTTTGACCCGAAATGATAATTTAAAGAAGAAAAAAAAACAATCAATTGATTTGATTAATATGAAACAGAAATTTGATTTAAATTTGTAATAAGCATTTGACTAATTAAAAAAAATCTTAAGCAAAGCGAAATTTTGTCGGCAAATCGTCTTTGAATTCGATTCCCACATAAACCAAACAGGATAATTCAAACATTAAAAAATTGCTCAAAAATACACATTTATCGTATGGCCAACTTTTGAAAAAAATATTAAAAAAACAAAGAGGTAGAAGACTTGTTCATCCCACACAATGATAAAGATTCAAATATTAGCACAATATTGTTACGAAATAATAAAAAAATCCATATTTGAGTTAATCGGTTCGTTTCCGTTCGAATGTTTAAATAAATGATCACATATCGGCGTTCCACTCTACATACCATAATTACGATTGGACTGCGTTCCAATTTTAATCGGAGCGGTTCTGGGGGCGCCTCTGATCCAGTGCGGCGACGTCACCGCCGCCAACATGGCCAGAGTGGTGACGATGGTGAGCAAGGTCCATATTAAAGTCCTCGAAGTCACAATGACATAACACATGCTGCTGCCTCTAAAGTTCAGTTCTCCTCATCCTCACTCGTGCACTGTGAGATACTGATGCAACGTCGGCGTTGACTGACGAGCAAGACGCAAGACTGAAAGATAATAACAGAACAAAAAAATAACAGCTATAAGTATTAACAAATATAAACAACGTACGTACGTATCAAAAGACACTTCACACCATCCTCAAGCCATATATTTCCGGAATTAGATTGTTCAAAACATTGTACTTAACATATTGCTAAAGCGAGTACTTCAATTTGCGTTCTTATTTACATAGGATTACACTTATCTCAAAAGTACACAAATTAAATGGCACTCTAAAAAACCGTACGCTACATTGTTTGCCAAAATGTCAAAAATCAATCATGCCAATGTGAAATCATTTAAAATTTTCGCATACAATAGTATTATAATCCGGTAGTCCCATTATTATTTAATTGTTTGTAGAAAAATTTCGATGAACCAACAAACTAGTAGTAGTAATTTCGATGAACCAACAAACGACTAGTAGTAGTGAGCATCGAAATCGAAACTCAAGTGACACTGCCCGAGGGAAAGGAAAGGGTAAACTACATAATTTGTATGCGAGTGAATCACCAGAGGAAATTCTAGCTTCCATATTGCCGGCACATATCGCGGCCAACAATAGTCAGTCGATTCCAAAACCAGTAAGACGACTTCCTGCCAGAAAGTAAATTTCTTCCAGTCGCGCGTGTTTTATTTTCCAAACAGGATGCATTCACCTTGTCCATGGAAAATGTGTGTAATAATTTCGGGGACTACAAAAGCAGGCGGGCGAGCAAATAACACGATGGACGTCAATGGTTTCCCATCGCTCACCCCCACACACATAGGCATTACGTCGGTCAGCGTACTAAGAATGGCACTATTGTAACCCATGCTGTTCACTGAACAGTGAGACTGAGCAATGAGCCACGAGGCGCCACGCATATCAATAGCGAGTCGACGAGTCGCGCACCTTAAATTTGATTCACAAAATTGCACTGGAAAAACAAATTGAAATTTTAGCCGGGGTGCTCTAACATTGGATAAATTAACTTAGATTTACTTTAGATTAGATAACCTTAGATTCTTAGCATCTGCGTTTGAATAAAAATATTTAAAAATATATATTTTCTCGAATCCACGTCATTGCAATGAACGTTCTAGATATCTGCTTGTCGGACATTAAAATCCAATTAGCCGGGGGGAAAAAATGTAGAAGAGCAGAGTCAAAAAGTTCACATGAACTCGTTCATGCATTCTGTGTTGGTAACTAGAAATGATCGACATAATCGCTTTTTAATCGGGGTCAAATGAAACGAATTAGCACCCATTTCGAATTTTATAGGCGCACATGTCACTCTGAGGTCAATCTTATGTTCCGCGTACTGCTAATTGATTTAGAACAAGCGTTACTAAAATAAATCAAGAGTCTCGACTAACATGAAACTAATAATGATAATAAACAAATGGATTTCCGAACCTTATACTTTTTTTATTGCGTATCTTGATTCCTTTAATTTATCTGCAAACAATTTTTATCCATATTCGCTGCCAAACAATATGTCTATCAGAAATCTGTTTATATTTGATATTTTATGACTGTGTGACCTTCCGCCCGAATAGAGGTAAATTTAGCGCGATCAGCATCGCCATAAAAATCAGTTTGACACGCGACAAAGTAGTCACTCCTCGCCAGGCGTGTCAAGCCAAATTAACACCTGCCCGACGTGGGCGTCCCAAAAGAATAGACCTGAATTCCCAGCTTGCACATGGCAGTCCGTATAATGGCCATCAGTCTTTATATACGCTCGCGGTATTTTCGTTCCATTTCCAGCGCGCGTTTTATGATTTACGAGGTGCCAAAAACACAAATATGCGCCAGCACGATCTTGTTTACTTGCCGCGTCTCTTGTACACTATGTAAACGAGAATCTCTAGTTTTCATGGTAAATATCGAAGCTCTTTGAGTCGGGTTCAGTCATCCTGAAATCTGGACGAGAAAACTATTTGGGGAAACTGATCCCTCATCCACATTTTAATTCGGAAACAGACGTCCCCTCATAGCCTCCACCTTGGTGTGGCTAAGATGCGGGAATATTCCCCCAATTATGGGGTGATATGACATGTTCTTGTTCCTTCTGTAGAATAATATGTCAATAAATACAAATACAAATACCCCAGTCAAATGCGCTGAATAAGTCAAACGCACTCAATAAGTCATATGCACTCAATAAGCCAGTGTGTCTACAGGAAATCGATTTTTTGGACAATGCGTAATTTATTCAGATTTTATCTTGTTTACGATCCCATCAGTGAATAACGCTGCAAGATAATATGTGTCAGTTGGTTCTTAGGATTATGTGAGGAACGCCATAATCCCCTTTTCTTCGAATAGACGAGAGCCCACGCCGGGAATCGATCCAGATACCGTCGCACCACAAGACGGTCTCCAGATTGAGCTATGGCAACGGCGGACAAGTCGCAAATATAAGATACTTCGAGTAGTCATATTAAATTACGCTTTTATTTATAGCGGAGCTGTTGCGCTGCTATTTCGTAATCTGAATGTCACTTCGAGTGGAAACAACAAACAGGCACACGTATCCAAACACGTGTTTTCTCGAATGACTTCGAAGTTAAGATGAAACCGGAGTTTTTTTTTATAGCACGCCACCACGCCTGCATTTGACCCAACACGGTTCGCGTGGACCTTTCTCCAAACGAGGCAGTCAAAGACCCGGCAACAAATCCTGCTGCTCGTCGTATAGTGCACGTGCGGTACGTATATTGCGGAACATAAAATATTTACTGGAAATGAACTTTGAGCTTGAGCCGCGTTGCTGCTGCTGTCTATGCTCTTGTCAAGTTTACGACAAGAAGAAAAAATCCGAAACATTTCCGTCAGAGCGCTTCGGTGCGATTTGCAAGTGTATTTTTGACCAAACGTTTTGCGGGAGCGACGTCTCTTGAATAGACTCGGACCAAAGAACTGAAAAGATAGACGTCAACCAAGAATATGCCATTCCCTGCACCTCTTAAGGCTTCATTGGTCAATTAGGCACAAATCGGGTTCTTAATTAAATTTATTTCATTGTCTGTAAAACTTAACTTCAATCGAAGAATTGAGACACTTTTTTTTTTCAATTTTCCGACAGCCTCACATTTTTTAATGAATAACATCCACATCTATAATCTGGAAAAAAAAATGATAAGAAAATAAAATAAGATCACTTTTTTGCAACTGTCAAAAGGCAAAAATAGCCTTAAAATTTTAAGATTCCATTTTTGCAGCGTATGTCTTAACAGGGGTTGTGACTTACTTATACAGCCGAAAATTATCGGGATCTATACGTTTCGCGTCTGTCATCCCAAAGCTGGAAGCTTTTCTTTCGCACCTCATTTCGCTTGTTGCAAAAATGTTGTCGAAACAATCGGCGAAAATAAACGCAAACACGATGTAACTGGAACTTCATTTCTTTCCCCCCCCCTCCCACACTGGCCACATGCTAGCAAGAAAAGTAACATGGAGATTCTGGTTTAGTTCATGCATGGCCTACAATTGAGATTGGTAATGGCGAGACACCCAGAAATAAACAAAGGAACGCCTGGTTGGCGATCAATATTAACCTCATTCCACATGCCGTGTGCACCTTCTTCAAAAAGAATGTTATGCAGTCATGTGTTATCTCAATTTTGGAAGCTAAAGTCGAAATTGTATGCATTTATGGTTATTTGTACATTCTAAAAATATTGTTTGAATCAAAGTTTCAATATTAATCCAAAATTTTTAGCGATTTGACATATTAAAAAAAAAATTTGGAAATGAAATGTTTAAAACACAATCTACCTGGTATAAATGAAATCACTAAATCATCAATAAAAATAAGTTATGGTTAATTAAAATCATATCGTACGTGTATGTTAAACTCTGTATTTTAAGCTTTTTCAGCGGAAATTTGGTTTCTGTCTGCATTAATTGAATCAAGTGCTGTGACAAGCGCAAAATAGCGAAAATAACTTTTCGAACTGCTGAACGCATCTGAATAGGAGTGCCCACCGTACACAGTAAATGTTTGCAGGAGATATGCCATGCGGCGTGGTGCCACCGACACACAGTCGTTTTGAGTCAATATTGGCTCAGCGATTGGTACCATGTTTGGTCAAGTTAGCTAGAAACAAATTAGATTTACTAGCTGTAACGATATTGTGAACGTTCTGTTACAGTTTTGCTGCTAGCAACTAGTGACTGTCGATATTTATTCACTTTGTGCACAAGTCGTTTTTTAAATTAAATAAATTTCATATTTAAATTAAATAAATAATTCAAAAGAGATAACAAAAATCTAACCAAGAGACTCATTGGATGCGGAACAAATCTTCTCCATAAGCGCTTCTAGTCTACAGATGTGTTTACAAAGTTCCAGACGACTATTTTTTTAATTCCCGATGAGTCATCTCAATTCGCGCAGCCTCACGAAGTGCGCGTGGGGGGAAAAATAGGGTAACACCCACACTCAGTACCATCATAACCAGATCATGCAATGCAAATCTGCCATCAACTCGTTTCGAGCGACAGCCCTGCTGTAAGCGTTCATCATACACAGCATTAGACATTCGCTAATTCGGTGCCGGGTGACGAGTTAGTCTCAAGTTGCCCAGGGAAAGCGGACCGAAAAAAATCCCAAGAAAAGTATTCGAGATAAGAATTGGCTATGAGCATATTTTCCATTTCATTTTCAGTATCAACTCATCAACTCATTACGAGCATGACGAGCATTACATGTGTAACGATGACGATGCAATAATTTGGTATAAAAATTTTGTGAAGATGAAAAAAAATTCGCGCAATTGACGCAGTGTAAATATCAAAATGTAAAAGGATTGATTCGTGCAATTCATTTCAATTTACATAATTAATTAATTTGATCGGTCACATGCGAACTGAAAATTTAATTTCTACCGTTAAATTTTGACTGAAACGTTGCTGGGTTCTGTTTTATTCAGCATTCGTTTTTATTCAAAATTAAAAGAACGTCATCAGTCACAAAGCAAACAGTCCAGAATTTCAAATTTCAGCCCAAAACAAAAGTCCAGAATTTCAAAATTGACGAATATTCATGTGTATACGAACTCAATTTCAAACCCTGTCTTTTTGGGCACTTTCCCCTTATTCTTCTTCGTTCCCCCCTCGGGTATTATCCTGTTTTCTAACCTGACAAAGCTAGTGACACCACACCTTCCCCCTTGTTCCGGCCCCCGCACCCCATATGTTAATTATCACGGGATTCACCATGTCGCCCAATTCCTCCCCCGCATCCGCAGCTTTTTTAACACCCCTCCTTGAGGCCAACCTTAGGCATCGAACCACCACTGTGGAACTCACGGCTGTTTTTGTTATCATTTTGCCTCTCCCCTCCACCTCTGAAAAGCGTAGCTCACTTTCGCGTGCCCAAAGCTGATGCTCCCGCTCGTACGTCTCGACAAGGGTGAGCACAATACCAACTAGTTACTGGTACAATTCGATAAAAAGGATAACGATAAAAAGGATAACGATAAAAAAGACGACATTTTATAACTGTACATTGTCCACTTAACGTACTGAACTTAATTTAAAGCGTGGTAGATAATTGTACAACTTCTATTTTAGTGGTACCAAGAAGCAGGAACAGTGCGCAAATTGAGCAAATTTTGTCTTGGTAACCCTCAAGAAAAATGTTATTTCAGCAAAAAAATAAATAACTTGAAAAAAAATATAATTTATCCAAATCAATGAGTGTGATGACTGAATCATTAGCCAAATTGACAACTTAAATTTGAAACTGATATTTCAACAATTGTTTATGTTTATGCATCAATAAATTTTCAATTGTATCGGTTGAATTTAAATTAATTGTTAGTTGGATCGCGAACTGTAAATTGAATTTCTTTGAATTTTCAATTGCCAGATAAACAGTTTCTATTATTTTTTGTCAAAATAATTTTTCTACAGGTGCAAATTAATTTTTCTGCAAGCGCAAATTCCCCCAAGTTGATCCGAATCTGTGAAACGAGTTTTTAATCTGTAATCTTTAGACGAAATTTGTTGTTGTATTCAATTGTCAAATGTCTTAATGAATATGCCGTAAATATGGTCACAAACAGTCAAAATATAAAACGATACTAAATTGCCGTCAGATGGAGGCAACTAATAAAATAAACAAAATAATATATTTATCAATTCGACGAGAGAACAACACTATTTTCGACTATCGTCAGTACCCTCGAAAGCGCGTTACAGGCGATGTTTTTGCTAGTAGGCGGCGCGGCGTGAGTCATCGCACCACCAGATCGAGGTATGATCGAGAGGTCCCCGTCCAGCAGCAGCAGCAGCAGCAACAACTCCTCCAAACTCCTCCCTCAGTGCCCCCTCTCCCCCCCCCCCCCCGTCAGTCCCTCACCATCATTAGCGGGGAGTAGGTGTCCGCCAGCCCCAGCACGACAGCATCCACAAACCGCCCAGGAGAGGGGGAGACAGGGGAGCTAACACACAAAAAAATTCTTCCTACTTTTTATTCCTCCAACGATCGCGAGAACTAATCCTAATTTATACAAACAGCTGCAAAAGCTAAGTGAAAAAAAAAATATATTGGCAAACAAAACCACCGAAGATCGAAGCCCACCCTGTAGTTTTTACCCGTATCGTTTTCAGCTAGTTGAGGGCAATGCCCCCGAGGCGACAAGAAAAGAGGAAAGGAAAATGAAGAGAAAAAAAGTGCGCGGTGCCATCAAAAAGAAGTTTGAACGACGGATGGACAGACGACCTCGCGAGGTCTTGCCATGTTGTGTGTTCCGTTCTTGCGGGGCCACTGATGGTCGATTATGTAGAGGGCAGGGCCGTTAGATGATACCAAAGGCGATACTAACTAAATATAAATGTCGAAATACTTCAAGCTAAAATAGAAACCAATTTTTAAAAAGCCGCATTGAGTCAACTTTGACGGACTCACTAATTCTTTTACGATCTCAAAGAGTTCTAGAAACTAACCAACAGTGAACGAAAACGTACGAAAATATCGAATTTGCGTAAGAACCAAAAGACAATTTAGAAAAAAAAATCATCAAACATAACATTGCTCGGGCGTCCCCAAAAACCAACAAAAGCTCGGAAATAAAAGTTTCTTGCTGACAGAAAATGCGCCTCAATATTTGATCTTTCACATGAAGTGAGTCGGCTTCTTCTCGTGATAAGTTACGATATAATTAATCCAAACCAATTGACAGGGTCCCGTTTCATTTTATAGAATTAGCCACGCAGTTACCATTATTAAATAATAACAACAAAACGTTTGTCAATGGTTGTAAGCATTTTATCGTTAATAAAGTGGCGATTTTATTAGATTTACGATGTGTTGATGTTTTCTAATAAAGCAACCGTGCACGTGTGGCTTAACCGCAATTTTATACGAAGTGTAATGGCCTACTTTCGTTGCTTGTAGTCAATTTCTGATCGGGGTCAAGCCTATTATTGCCACTTGTTGGCTTATTTACAGAGAGCTTCGACAATGTTGTTGGTCGAGACATTCAACTAGTTCTCTCATTGTAAGGCAGTTTTGGATAAAAATAAATTTGTCCAACAAGATTTATTTTAAGTACTATGAATTGTAAATAAAACTAGCCAGCGGGGCAACTTTGGTGTCCTTTTCAATGCTTTATTAAAAAAATATATTTAATAGAAATACATACATAAAATCACATAAATTTGCAATAAACTTGGCCCCCTTCATGTATTCGCTGCCTGCTACGATGTAACAATATTTATTTGCAAAAGAAATGTCGAAAATCACGTAACATTCTATTTTCCAGGCAAGGCCAAATAAAAAAATGAAATGCTTGTAGTGTGTGGCCTAACACGATGCATATGTGCGAACCGTCACGTCAAAACCAATTGCAGGGGGAGAAGTGGCAAAATGAACGACAAACAGCTGTAGAAATTGCTTTGTGCATTCACTGAAGTCAGCTCTTTCTCGTCTCCCTTTCCCACTGGTTCGCTCAACTCGTCAGTAGAGAGAAAAGGCGAGGCAAAAGACGGATAAAAAAATCAATGACTACGCAAACACAACTTTTGGTAAAAATGTGTGGGATCATCAGGAGAAAAAAAAAAATAAAGCTAGACATTTACTGTACTGAGGGTGCGTTATGAAAATGATCGTTCAGGACTGTGGATAGACAAACACGTGCTAGCATTGATTTTTCATTGCTATAAGAATGTTTTGCCAGGGCGCAACTAATCTGCGCTGAAGATGGACGTTATTCAAATAAATGAAACATCAAAAGTTAAACGTTGAATCAGTCTGGCAAAACCAATCCATTTCCTTTAGCACATGGGCTTAACATGTTTCCTTTTTCCGTAGACATTTTACATCTTATCTGATGAAAGTATGAAACAGACGCACATCCTTTGAAACACGAGTGCGTGGACAGAACTGCAACGCAAATAGAACATGCAACTATTAAGTATATTTGTGTTCATATAAAACCCGGGGACAAATGCAAATACTGAATAGAAACGTTCAAAAAGAAGAAAAGTAATTACAGGTGAAAGAACAACAATTGTTAATTGTAATTCCAGGTTCCGATCAAAACCTTCAAGTGACACAGACAGCAAAAGGTTCTTGTCAACACATTCAACTAATGAAAATGTTATACGAGATAGAACACATATTTACAAATATATAATCAAACATAAAGATGTCAAACA
Organism: Melogona broelemanni; assembly: GCA_033995665.1. Taxonomy (NCBI): domain Eukaryota; kingdom Metazoa; phylum Arthropoda; class Diplopoda; order Chordeumatida; family Chordeumatidae; genus Melogona; species Melogona broelemanni. The sequence goes on from JAUJYS010000688.1 coordinate 17,796, forward strand.
TTTGCCCCGGATGAGCTCATATCACATATGACATTTTTTCAAGACAAATGGTTTAAGACAAATACAGTCTTGGCTGATTTCGAAAGAATCCTCCTCCCTCGGCTTATCCGCAAACGGGTATATTTTGTTATTGTTACCTTCGACAAATAACAACGTTTAAGAATGCCCCTTGCGAGATTTTGAGCACTGCCAATGCACAAGAAAATAATTTTATACAGCGGAAAATGTCACACGCACGAGCCATACAATGGACACTTACTGTGTTTGTCCGAAAGGTGAAATGTTGCCGTTATACAGAAGGCCGTTGTCAATTTCTTGAGCACCGTACACTAAATCCAGATGAGAGTTTCGCGAGGGTTCAGCGTCAAAATGAAGTTAATGAACGAAACAAAATAACGGGATTGATCCGTTATAATTGTTTACAAAAAAAAATAACTGTAAACCAAGAACACCGGCAGACGGCAGACAGTATAAATTTAACGCGCTTCCACGAGCTTTTGTGCTCGTTTTTGGCTGGCCTGCGCGAGGGACGCGCCACCGCCGTCCATAGAGAAAGTGGTAGAGATAAGGAGCAATTGGCATTTCCCAGGCGTACATGTTAGATATCATTATCAAGATTTCCAATGCTTTTTGCAAAACTGAATTGAATAAGGGAATTGAAATATTCAAACACAATTAGAAGCACTATTGGAAAGTAAATTTTATAAAAAAAATAACGAATAACCTGACTTTTACAAATCCTCTAGTTGTACACCTCTTTGAGGATCTCGTTATTAATTTTGGGCAGGATTAGGCTTTGTGCTGCCATCTACAATGCGTTAGGTGCAACTCGAAGCTGCACGTTGGCGCGAAACGAACGTTCGAAAACACGTTCTACCAAATCAATTAGCGGCCATTTTGTTTGTCCAAAAGCTTTTGAAAGCGATAGCAACTGACAAAAGGTAACATGCGATACTTGGAAACCAAGTTTTGCTTTCAACAACACAAAAAATAATTGATATAAAACAATGACATTAATGAGAGATAAATGAAAAACCATTATAAATAATATGCGTATGATGAATAGTGAAACAGTTTGACCAGAAAGCAATACGCGTTTCTGCAATTAATTAAAAAACGCTTATCAGTCGTCTATGCACCTGATACAAACGAAAAACATGAGCAAACTCGTGTAACATAGCAAATCAACTTGTCGGATTAAGATTCTAAGAATTATACAAAAATTCAAAAACGATAACTGCCATCACTTAAATCTTCGGTATCCTTCGATAAAAAATACATTAAAACAATTAAGATCGGGAAAATTAGAGCAACAAATTATAAACTCATTAGAAATCAAACAAAATACTGTTTTCACGCTTTAAAATTCACTTAGAATAATAATGTTCATAACTTATTTGTTTCTTGAATGTATGAAATGTTATTTGTCGTGGAATTTCTCTTCGTGGCGTCATCGGATGGTTGCGCCACGTGCACAATATTTAAGTCTATGTCCTTTGTACAATTAAATGAGGATTGCTTTTGTCTGGGGAAATAAAAAAATGGCTGCCCTTTTCCAAACTGTTCTCCATCGTCTAGACTCTCTGGTAGAGTTTCAAAAAGAGTTTCGGGCAAGAAGAGGGCGCAAATGGTCCCAACAATTGTGAATCCTCCGAAAATCAGAATAGGCAGTTCCCGTCTATACTTTCCCTAGTCAGATAAAAAATAATGTTCATTAACATATTGTACAATGAATGTTTGCGTGAATTTGTTCAATTGTCACATAAATTGCCACCAATTAGTTTCTGCATCAATACGTTTTGAATTGCATGCAAAAGTTATAAAGCATAAATAATTTGAAACGTACCAAGTATACCATGGACGGACTGACCATGCTACCCATAAAGCCGACCACGTGAGCTAGAGATACGCCCTGTCCTCGAACTACGGTTGGAAATAGCTCAGCGATGTACTGCAAAAAGATGTTCATCAGAATGGTCACGAAAAACCTTGCAGTCACTGCCAACCCTACGTACCAATCCGTGTATCCTAAAAATAGAAAAAATAAATAAATAACTTCTTAATTTCAACGGAAATAATGAAAAACAATCACTACAATGTATACCGACACATCAAAAGAATATTTTTATAATTATCGTCCATTTGATACCGTGCCGGCAGCAACATATGTTAAGAAAATAATTAAACAATTAACAAATATTACCACGATTTGGTACAAAAGTTAACACTATAAATATTTTTTCAATTCCAATAGTCCAAAAAATTTCCAATGTCAATCCGCCAACCTAAACACTACCGGTTTTATCAACGGATAAAGGCGCGGTAAATTGTGCTACTCATTCGCAACTTCACCACAGCTTCGATATTGAACTAACATGTTCAGCGAGATTTTTCAACACTCAACAGTAAAACAACTTGATCAATCGAACAATGCAAATAAGGTGCTAACGGATAGTTAAAACACAAAGTGCCAAAGCTCTATGTTTTTTTTTTTTTTTTTTTTGTGTTCATTCGCTAATGATTGCTTTTTGCCGTGTGATGCAACGCTGTGGTACGAATGCACGATGTATCGTTGCAAACATAACGCCTATTTAAAATGCCACCTGCCCTATGCATGCTTGATTACAGGCTTTCAGATCCCGATATTACGGAAAAGCAATTAAAAAGCGAGTGACCAACCTGGTGGTACGCCAGCAACACTGATGCAGAATATGGCGGACAGCACGAAAATCACGATGGAAAAAAATCGACGGCCCATGCGATCCAATACCGCCAAAGTCAACAAAGCAGCCGGCAATTCGGTCATATTTCCCAATGTCGAGGACAGGTAGATGTTCCAGCCAAGATTTTCGGTATTTCGGACAAGACCGTCGTACACCAACATAATAATGAACCTGCGAAATCAACATGTTATTCGTAATGACGTGCTTAATATAATATTTTTTTAATACCTTTATTATCCCATTGTCGCCAACACCATGTTATCGAGTGTTCCAGTTCATGGCACGCAATGCAAAATGTCAAGACATAATCATTGTATTATAATTTAATTGCAAATAATATCAAGCATATCATTATGTATTATATCAAGCAGATCGTTTAAAATGTTTGCCAAGAAAGTACAGGGGCACTGGACAGTGTAGGGTTCGTTCTTTTTGAAAAGGAACCAGTTCCCGTTCCCGTTCCTCCGATGAAAAAATAAACCAGTTCCCGTTCCCGTTCCTCAAAAATAAAAAGGAACCTAGGCGTTCCTCCGTTCCTCAAAAAAGGAACCAGTT
>JAUJYS010000689.1:0-21063 GCA_033995665.1 Melogona broelemanni
TGTGAGGGGCAGGGAAGGGAAGGGAAGAGGGATGGCAGCTGGAATAGCCAGACTGCAGGATCCACCCCTAAGCTCAATTTTTTAATTTTGAAGTAATTAAATTTTTTCCGGTTAAACATGTGCCTCTGGTTATCGAGGTTTAGGTTGGCACCGCGTTGTTTTTTGATTTGTGGCTGTTTCAAATTTCCATTCGATTAATAATTATCATCCAAATAAACGATGCCATCTTTGCTGTAATAATAACGATCTTTTTAGCAGCCCTTTAGTTTGTTGACACAAGTGACAAAGCTTTATCTTTGTGCATCTAATGTAAATTTCTAATGTATTTTTACTTAACTTCCTTACAATTAGAACAGTAAACTCAAAAGTGGTTTTTAAGCGATTTCATATTTATTTTTATTTCTAGGTTGCTTGCCGCTGCTGATCGAGCTGCTCCACGGAGACGACAAAGACGGCGGCATGGAGAGGCAGCGGCCCTCCCGAGACACTCGCCGCCGCGCCAGCAAAGCTTTGCACAACATTGTGCACTCGCACCCGGACGACAAGCGCGGTCGACGTGAGGCCCGCGTTCTGCGACTCTTGGAACAGATCAGGTCCTATTGCAACACACTTCGAGATCCGGACTCGGGCAGCGAAGATGAGCAGGGCAGCCCGGAAGCCGGTAAGGAATATTCTTTCGTCATCGTCATTGATTAAGATTTTAAAAATCATTGCGATCGAAAACCTTAAGATTAAGGTTTGAGGTGAGCTTTGAAATCCGACTGGTACATAGGAATGCGAATTACGAAGAATATTAGACTGAACACTTACCATCCGTCATGGTTTCAAGTATTCTGTGTTAACTAAGCCGTTCTTTGACCCTTTTTGTTCTACCACATTTTTAATTGAATAAATGTAATATCTGCATAGTAAAATTTTTGTCTTCATTTATTTCGAATTCACTAGACATTGTGAACAATCGAATAAATAATGCTGTATGTTGCCGTATACACTATTTAAAATGTTTACTAAAATATTGTTAAAATTACAAAAAAAAAATATATTGCAAATAAAAACATGTAGTTTGAACAATCTCCAGCGATAGTTCCTTGGTCCTTTTGTAATTTTACCGTGTTTTGTGGAATGTTTCTGTCATATTTCGTTTTTTGTCATTCTATTTTTTTAATATGTGTTCGATTTTTTCACCATCAGCAAATGCCGATCAGCATCCAGTTTCTTCCATGGCTATGCTGATGAAACTTTCGTTCGATGAGGAGCATCGACACGCAATGTGCCAACTTGGTGAGAAATATCACGAGTTTTTCATTCTTATGCTTCTTATCTGAATTCGTTAGACAGTGCTGATTTATTTCATTGTTTTTGTTTTTTCGTGCTGCGTATTGCAGTTACATTTTGCTGTGCGTATAAATTCATGTACCTGGTATGCTAATTTATTTTTAGGTGGTTTGCAGACTATAGCGGAGTTAGTTCAAGTAGACTATGAAGCGCACGGCAACGTAAACGATCAATACTGCATCACCCTACGGAGATATGCCGGAATGGCTTTGACGAACCTCACTTTTGGAGACGGAACAAACAAGGCACTGCTGTGCTCACTCAAATCATTCATGAGGGCCCTGGTGGCCCAGCTACACTCACCGGTTGAGGATTTAAGACAGGTTATTATTTTTTTCTTGTTGGCCCAGCTACACTCACCGGTTGAGGATTTAATAAGACGGGTTATTATTATTATTAGTTGTTTTTTTTACATTTTATTTGGTTAGTTGTTTTACCTTGTATTTCGTCTCTTCAAACAAACTATAAAACCTGATTTTTTTTTCAGATTTATATTCTCCCGGTGTAGAATCTCTACCTGAAAAACCTTGAACATTTAGTTGTTAGAGCACATTTTAAAATTTAACCAATCTTGACTTATATTTACATTTCTCCACAGGTTATAGCCAGCGTGCTGCGCAACCTGTCATGGCGCGCCGATCAAGCCAGCAAGAAGACGTTGCGAGAGGTGGGTGCTGTGCCCACCCTGATGAAGGCATCCATGGAGGCCAAAAAGGAATCCACCCTCAAGAGCATCCTGTCGGCCCTATGGAACCTTTCTGCGCACTGCAGCATGAACAAAGCTGACATCTGCACTGTGGACTGCTCTCTGGCTTTCTTGGTGGGCACGCTCACCTACAAGAGCCCATCCAAAACACACGCCATTGTAGAAAATGGTGGTGGCATCCTGCGCAACATCTCCAGCCATGTGGCCGTGCGTGAAGACTACCGTGCCATACTGCGTCGTCATGGCTGCCTGCATACTCTGCTGCAGCACCTGCGCTCGCCCAGTCTCACCATCGTCAGCAATGCCTGCGGAACCTTGTGGAACATCTCTGCTCGCTGCTCTGAGGACCAGCAGACCCTGTGGGACATGGGTGCCGTCAGCATGCTGCACAACCTGGTTAACTCCAAGCACAAGATGATCTCCATGGGCAGCTCGGCAGCACTCAAGAACCTGCTGGCTGCACGGCCAGGTGGTCTGGCCGCCAATGTTGATCGCCACGGCAATGCAGGACCCTCTCTTCATGTGCGCAAGCAACGGGCGCTGGAAGCTGAGCTGGATCAGAACCTAGCTGAGACGTGTGAGAATCTAGACAGTCCCAAGACCAGCCCCACACACCATTGGGGATTGGATAATGACCCACGGCATGGTCCCAAATCGAGCGGTGTGGGACAGGCGCATGGCAGTGGTGGTAGTAATGGTGGTCCCAATAAGGGTGGTGCTCCTGTAGTCTCTCCATATCAGCTCCATGGCCGCATGTACCACAGTGTGGGTGGACACCTGCCACCCACTGCTGCCCACAGAGTGTCCCGCTCGGAGAGCAAGGAGAGTGTGGCCAGCACCCAGTCTGACTCTTCGCATGACCGCCTGCGCAATCTGAACCTCCTGCTGCGCTATCGCCAGGAGCGGCTGGGTCAGAATGATGAGGGGGCGGTCATGCCTACCATGGCCTCGCTCGGACTCGACCATCGACTGGCTGACGTGCCACCTGAGGTGATGGAGAGTCGAATCCAGTACGTTATGCAGGAGGTGACTAGGCAGATTGCTATTGAGAATCAGGACATCCTGACCACTGAGTATGGTTCTTGTGGTCGTTCTTACCTGAAGTCCTCATCCAAGACATCAAATCCTCGAGGTAGTGGAAGCCACACTTCATTGGATGGCCCAGCACCTGTTAACCAGCGTGCCACGACCACCAACAATAATGTTGTGCCTGCGGCTGTTGACAATGCAGATTGTGAGGTGGCGAGTACAGGAGCCACCAGTAACACTATATTTGGCAAGTACCCCAACCTCACCTCAATGATGGAGAATTTGAACATGGATGATGGAGACGGTGGCAATGATCAGCCCATTAACTACAGCTTGAAGTATTCTGACGAAGCAGGGCAGCGTTTGGAGGGCCGCAAAAGGCAAGAGGGTGATGCGAATGTTGCAGGTGATGCAGCACCACCATCACCACCTTTCAAGGTGGACAATGATGTGGCTGCCTCAGCAGCTGGTTGCCAACAACAGGATGTCAACAGCAATGAGCTGCAGCTGTCCCCCAAACGGAACAATGCCAAGTGGCAGGATGAACTGGAGGAGCCTGAAGATGCTGATGAGGCTGCCAATCACCACAATGATGTGTACAGTCACTATGCAGAGACTGACCTGGATGATCCAGACATGCCCACCAACTTCAGTCTTCGCTACACAGAGGACAATGACACCACTGATGACTTCTGTCCACCAGCACCAGAAGATGATAAACCCTACTTTACACGAGAGTACCCAGGCAAGGGTCCATCTGTGCACGATGACACCTACAAAAGCTACTGCACAGAGGACACTCCACTTAATTTCTCCACTGCCACCTCCATGACTGACCTGCGTGAGATAAGTGATGTGGAGGCCATGTTTGCTGAGGAATCATCTGACAAGTCCAACATACCTGAGACACCGCCGGCACGTGGAACAGTGGTGCAGGCTCGTCCTTCAGCTGACCACAAGAGACAGTCTCCCTCAAGAAAGTGTCAAGAGAGTGAGCATGCAGAAGTGGAGCCGCTGGCCAAGTCCACCCCCAGTGCAGCCTCCTCTGACAAGATAGTTTCTTACTGCATGGAAGGCACTCCCATCTGCTTCTCCAGGGTCAGTTCATTGAGCAGTTTACATAGCAACGAGTTGTATGATGAGGCTGGTGGCTTTGCGGAATCACCACCACGGCATGGGGCAACACCACCACTTGCATCTCATTCCGACATGCAGAATGAAAAAGATGGACGGAGAAACACCATTGATGAGTCAGAATTGAGCAACAATCATTCAGTTCCTGCTTCATCGTTTGAGCAGGAGAATCACAAGCAGCAGTCTAGTGATTCTCAAGAAGGCAAGACAGTCACCTTTGGCAAGGACAATTTTGCTGAGGAGACTCCTCTCATGTTTTCCCGGTGCAGCTCGCTGGGCTCATTGAGCAGTTTTGAGCAGCACTCGATCCATGATGAGCGCAGCTCGGTCATCAGCGATTTCAGTCGGCGTTATAGCGAGGTGGTATCACCCAGTGATCTGCCTGACTCACCAGGCCAAACCATGCCACCCAGCCCGCAACCAATGAATGTGGGGCCTCTCTCTTTTACTGGCAAGGTGAACATTGAATGTACCATCCAGCCACGAGTCAAACGGGAACCACCACCACCACCACCCCCCCGCAAATCATCCATTGGCAAGCCTAGCTACTTTGATGACAGCAATCGAATGGTTGGACAGTTTTCACCAAACTCTTCTCATCCTATCACTGAGTTGCCACACAACATTATCCAAGGTAATAACAGGAAGAACTCTCCCGATTCACCTGGATCGGAAAAATCTGAAAAGCCATCATCAGAGTGTGACTCGCCAGAAGAGAAGGACGTGATCTCGGCCAACCTGTCAGAAAGTGAGGACAATGAGGATGACCTGCTGGCTGCCTGCATCAACTCAGGTATGCCCAACAATGCCAGACATGGCGAGAGCAAGATCCAACACAACAACACCTCCAAACTATCCAGCCGGATTAATGTCCTGGACAGCAGTGAAATTGGTGGTGGCGGTATTGGACTGCATCGTCTACCACGTGGCTCTGGCAGTGCCATTCCAGTCAAGGCTAACAATGTGCGCATTGGATATGGTATGGGTGCTGGTGGTGGAATTGGTGGTATGGCCATGGCGGCCTCATCCAGTAAATTGATCAATGACAAGAATGTGACACCAGAGCTTCAAACAGAGGATGAGGATGCACGAGGGGGTGGTGATAACAGCTCAGACACCAGCTCAGTCTTTGACACCGATGACAATGATAAAATGCTGGCCCAGTGCATCCAATCTGGGATGCCCAAATCCAACAACACACCAAAGGTGCACACAACAAATCTACTTGACCGCCGGGCAGATGCTGGGGCGAAGGACCGCTATCACAAGACACAATTTCAACATGCCTATCCAGCTGCTAAGTCATCAAATGTCACACCCGCTGCTGGCATGCAGCCACGGCCATGCATATATCAGGACACAGTCACTGTCTTTGCTGATGAAGGCACTCCACTCAACTTCTCCACTGCCACCTCACTCAGTGACCTGACAGTGGATGATTGTGCCAATGACTCCATGAGAAGGGATCAGCAGCATTTGTCTTCCACCAATCATGACCAGTCATTAGATCTTAAGAACCTCACCTCAGGATACATGAAGAATGAGGTGTCCACCAATGGCGATCACCACCAATCTGTGAATGACCTGAAGAACTGTTGGGCTGAGGAAAAATTCAACAAGAAGGACAATCGCGTGGGCAAGGGCATGGCCTACCCCCACATTAACACAGAGCTAACTTCCAATGGTATCAGTCTTTGTGCTGCCAGAAAGCATGAATTTGACGAAGATAAACCTCAAAGTTTTGCTGTGGAGGGCACACCAGCCAATCTCTCTCATGGATCCTCGCTCAGCTCGCTGAGCATGTGCCATGAGCCCCAAGAGTACAGGGACCAACCCATTAACAATTTTGGTGTTGCCCGCCACAGCCGTCATCAGCAACAACACCACCCAACTTCGGATCAGCACACCAGGTTCGAGGTGGAGGGGACTCCTGTCTGTTTCTCTCGAAACAGCTCACTGAGTTCCCTGAGTGTTGAGTCTCTCTGTGTGGAGCCAACTGCGTCAGAGCAAGCACTACTAGATGAGTGCATCAGCTCTGGCATGCCCAAAACAAGATCATCATCCGAACGCAGGAGCCGTGGTAGCCGCCTTCCATGTCCTGTTTCTGCAAAAGAGAGACACGCGGGCAGCAGCAGTGTGAAACCAGTCACCTCTCCCCAGAAGATGGATAGCATTCAAGAATTGGGACGCCGTGGAGGTGGCAGTGGCTGTTCATTGGAAACCAGCCCAGATCGTGCCACTGTCCAACACCAAAATTCACCTAACATGAAGAAGTGTGAAACCACTGCTGTTGGCAATGGTAATTTTTTGGTTAATGGTGGCAATGCATCTGTAAGAAATGATGAATTGGAAAAAGAGGAAGTGGAGCTAAATGAAGATGTTTTGCCGAGACAGAAAATTGAGACAACTGTTGATAGATTGGCTCATGTATTGTCAGTAGTCGAGGAGGAAGAACGGTCCCTCGATGAGCCACTGCAGCGATCACCACCACTTTCCGAAGTCAAGAGTGCAGCCCAGGAATTTGGTTCCCGCCTCAAGTGCAGCAATGAGGTAATTGAGGAGGTAGCGGCTGCCACTGGCCGCCGTCTCATTGAGTTGGAAGCCACCCGTGTGGCGGTGGAAGTGCAAAATGTGGCCAACCTTATGCCTGATGACATGGAACAAAGTTTGGTGAGCCAGTCATCTGAGTGGATCGACAGTGTCAAGCCACCATCGCTCATGGGTGAGGTGTTCACAGCTAGCATGATCAATAGCGCCAACTCGGAGGGTGTGTCAGGTGGCAGTGGGCGTCGGGGTTCATCAGCAGAGATTCCAGTAGCAGGTGGCAAGAGCCGCTGTCCATCTCGCACCCGCAATGTGCCAGAGCTAGTAGTGCGTGCATTGGGTGGCTCCCTGGAAAATTTGAGCCTACGTGGCAGCATCACCAATTGTGATCTCATTGACAATGTTAAGCCACCTTCCATCATGGAAGACATGGACATGTCATCCAGCACCTACAGTGTGTGCAGCATAGTGTCTGAGGTAGCTGACCCACGTTCCTCTGATGATGGTTTTAGCATGCCATCGGACCTATTGTTTGGATGTATCCGGTCAGCAGTAGCCATGACCGAGCTGTATGCTGCCCGTGGTGGAGACCTGGGTGGCTTGGGTGCCAGCAATCCTGGTGACAATCCTTCGGTGTCAGATGTAATTGAGAATGTGTGCCCGCCATCTGCCCTTCTGGAGATGACAGACACACTCAATGACTGCACGGAGGTTGGCACAGACACACTGGAGAACAACAATGACACTGACATTGAGGATGACTTGCCAGATGATGCTGATCCACCTCACTTCCGCTCTGGTTTTTTCCACCCTGCCACCAACAAGAACAGACGTCTGCCACATCTGCTCTCGACCTTATCCTCATCACCACCACAGCATCAGGATCATCAGCTTCCCAACAATGACAGAATTGATGACAATGTGGCTGAATATGGCCTGGACCCTGATCTGGACTACCTGCCTGACGTGGATGGCATGCTCAATCTGCGTGAGGACGCCAATCTTGTCCTAAGCACGCTCAATGAGATCCAGTTCAATGAGTTTGCTGGTGAAGAATCCCTCAGCGAGGATATGCTCATTGAATGTGAGACCCTGTCTCTGGTCTCCAACGAATCTGACAGCTCAGAGTCGTCGGGGGGTGAGGAGGACGAGGAGGCGCGCGACTCGTCCGACCCCCCACACTGCGCGCTACCTCTAAACCGAGGACCCCGCATCATAAAGCCCACCAATAACCGTGAGGCCATCCACCTGCCACCTCAGCAGCAGGATGAGGAGAAGGTGGTTGCCACTCCCAAGGCCATCCGCGGCCGCCGGAAGGGACTGTATCCTCGCCAGCAGCTTATCTCCTCCTTTACCAACACTCGATTCTCCTCGCCCAAACCCAAGGAAATGGCCGTCAAGCCCACTCGCACATCAGCCCTGCGTGCCACCCAAAGTCAGGCAAAAGTGACTGGTAGTGCACCATTCATTTGCAACAATGATGCTGGCAACAAGGTGGTCACCAATAATCCAGAACCCAAGCGCCTCCTGGGCAAGAGTAAATCTTCTCTTAGTGGCAGTGGCGAGATCAAGGCAATCCGGCCAGGAAATGCTGGTCGCATCAACGGGATGGAGCGCAACTATGACAGTGATCCAGTAGACATGCGCGACAACAACTCCAAACCAAAACCACCCATCAAGCAGGGCACTTTTACCAAGGACAAGCCCAGCCAGCACTCAACACCCAAGATATCTCCAACTAAAACACGCATTCCCACTTTTGGTGGACCAGCGGATGACAAATCTCCACCATCTGTCAAAAAGGTGGATGAGAGGGTGACGCCCCACGTCAATGGTGTTCCCGCAGCATTGCGCACACGTCTGGGCCAGTCACGCAGTCTGGATGAGAGCAAGGCAACACCACCAAATTCCCGTCACATACCAAGCAGAGCCACTACCAAATTGCCAGCCTCGTCACTGGCAGGTGACCATCAAGCAAATGGTGGCGGCCGTTCAGGTCCACCACCATCCCGCCGGGGTCAGAGTTCGCCACCAGTGACCCGCCAAACTTCATCAATCCGTACCACAGCCATCCGCAACTCGCCCAGCTCGCACAGTCTCAACGGCATCAGTGGTACGACCACTGCTAATCCTGGTGGTGGCACCAAGCGACCACTAGCCAAGACTGGAAGTCTCAACGGAGCACTGAGCACCACCAAGCGCTCATCCAGCAACGCCAGTCTCTGTTCCAACACGTCTTCCAGCACGACCAACTCACGCAAAAGTCTGGGTGGCAGTGGCGGCAATATCTCTGCCACCAGACGGGAGACAACTGGCCAGCGAAAAATCTCATCCCTGTGGAAGTCATCTGATGGTGGCAGTTCCAAAACTGGTGATAGCGACGCCTCTCCCACTCTGACACCCAAGGAGGGACTTAGCCGCAGCTCTACCTACGAGAAAATTCCTACCTTTGGGGGACAGCGACTTCCGGTGGCGGATGATTCTGGAACTCCACCACGGGCTATGAAAAGTACTGACAGCAAGACGCTGACCAAAGAGAACATCCGGGCTTTGGCTGAGACTAGACTGCAGCGGTGGGCAGCAAGGAAGGCGAGAATCCTAGCCAGGAAGAACTCTGAGGGTGAGGGCAGCGATGGCGGCCGGCACTCTGTGGATGACAATTCTGAGGGAACGCCGGCGTCATCTGGCGGTGAGGAAAGTGGCCACCGGATCCCCAAGACCCGGCCAGCACGATCGCCACAATCCAAACCGGAAGAGCAAGAAAATTCCACCGAAGAGGACCAGGCGGGTGACGAGGCTGAAAATCGCCTGTTGGCCCAGTCCATACTTCCAGCCAACAACAACCTGGGTGAGACACGCGGTCTCGCCTCCGCCATAGTCCCTCCGTTCAACTACACGCCCAGCGCGCGCACACCCGGCACCAAGGGTCACCAAAGGTCGCTGATTCCCACTCTCAATCATATGGTGGTGTCGCCCAGTCCGAGGCAGCAGCGCGATGCGTTCTCGCATCCGGCGGGAATGGAAGATGACGGCGGCGATACCAAACCCCTGTGTCTGGTGACGTCCGTCTAATTATTCATTTTTAATTTTAGTGCCAGCCAAAAGCATGCGTCACTACTGAGAGACTTATCTATTACGGGTTCTATTTTTTATTTTCTTCATTTGGAATGAGAGTGAATAGATAAGATCAACTATCATTTGTATATTTGTTATTTATTATGCTTTTTTTTTCACCGCTTTAGTGGCAATATATACGAGCTGACGATTTGATACGAGTTTATTTGAAAGGACACAAGTTTTTATAACCGTTTTAGACGCAGCTAATCTACCGGCTGGCTAGCACTTTCCTACCAAAAGCTTTACTAGTCATAATATTACGTGTAGTGAAAAATCAGTAAACGACAAAGCCAAAAGTGCTCTTTCTAGGGTCACAACTGAAGTGTAATGTCACTCTCAGCATCCAATCTTATGTGTTTAAATAAGCGGCTTCTTCACTTGTGCTAAATATGAGCATTGCATTATTTTGTGCAAAGTAAATGTGCCAGCAAACGTGTGCTCTGTTTAGATGTTTGCATTAAATTTCGATGCTTACGCAATCTGCACACTCGATCAGAGAGAGCAACGGCTAAATAATGGCTAGTTGATTCAATGGCAATATATGCAGACATTCTTAATAGCATCTAATTTTAAGCTATAGTCACACTGGCACATAGTGCTTCGTGAACTTTTACTTTTCGTTATTTTATGAGGTTGATTGTTAAGTTATCAATTTACTACTCCTAAATAAGCTACTGTATTTTTTTTCAAAGTTTTAATGCTTTAATTTTAGGTTCTAATTTTGAAGGTGGCTATTTTTTCATGCAGCTTGTGTTTCAGTTCACATTCCAAGTTAAATTTTAAACCTTATTCTTGAGCCAGTGTAGGCGATGGAACAATTTTGTTCTGTTGATATTTCCGTTGCAAATTTTGCGCAGCCACGTATGCACGGTATATACGGTAGACATATATATCGGTCACACGGGAATTGCGCTTGTCCAGCGCGAAATTAAGTAACTATATTTATATAGCAAATTTCAAATTAAAAAATACGACTATTTTAGATGAATTACAAATCCATTAACACTTTTCATGCCGTCATGCACAATGATGGCCTATGTAAATAACACCGAATCCCATTCAGAACCATGGTTTGCATGAATGCCGACACGATGAAAGTATCCTACCATCACGGCAAAAAATGAAAATGGATTGCGTAACCAATTTAGAACCGATAAACGAAAATCCTCGCATAACACATTACCCAGGTAGAATCGATCATCACTACTAGATCGATCACTGGATGAAATTACAATCCTGTTAATTCAACGAAAGAATTAACTATTTGATTTTGCGAGTCAGATTGAGACACCAGCAAATTGCTTGACGAAGGGAAGTTTACAAAAAAAAAGCTCTAAATTCGAAATCCCGCTAGTCATTCCAATTTGCAAGTTTTGTGGAGTAACTCTTGATTGTTGCTAGCCACCTCTGTATAGAAAATATTGACCCTACCCCATACTTGTGCAATCAACCTTACCTAGCGCCTCCCTCTTTCATCTTCCCAACCCTCTAGTTAAAATAAAACCTCACATTGTACCGTTCTATATATTGGGTAGAGCCTTATACAAGGTATAAATAATATCTCATAGCACTTTTAAAAAATTAGATAATGTGGATCTTTACCTTCCTTTCCATCTCGCATATTCCATTTAGCTATGATGATATTAATTGTACCTCTTTTTCGTGGACATTTTATTGCAATCTATGTATCGGCCAGTTGTTGCAGTGGCGTGTATTATTAGGCATCCAACGGCGATGTCACCGTTTATCGTTTGTAACAACTGATGTTTCGTTGTGTTAATTGAATTTTGGAATCAAACAGGTCGAATCTGATAGAAAATTATCTATTTGGGACTATTTTTCAAAACTAATATTATTATTATATTAGATTGAGTAGGCACTAGCTACTACCAAAAAAAAACATCGTTCTTGAAAATATTTCCTGTGATACAAAATTCACCATATTTTGACAATTGTTTTTGCTAGTTTTCTAAAAGGTTAGGAGAAAAAAATTGATTGCATTCAGGCTGTACATAAATTATTCTGACATAAAGGTTGATCAATTTGAAAGGATTGCAATTTTTTTTGTAGCATTAGTGAATAAATTGGACTGTCAATATATTTTTATTTCTCGTAACATTTTAGCCATTTTACTTGGAAGAAATATGTCTTGAGATTGGGTATCAAATTAGTGAATCGTTAAAAAGTTTTTTTTTGTTCTAGCATCTTTTGATAGTAATGGGTTTCATGCTCGATATCATCAATTTTTCTTGCTACACTGAAAAACAATTGAATAGATTTCATCATTTTGTTTAACGAAATTGCATTTTCAATGCACATTATTTATACTCTTATAAAATAATTTAATCTGCAAATAAATTACGAGTTTGCATTTTACTGTAATACAAATTGTTGTAAGAAAGAAATCCTTTTAATTGATCAACCTTTGAGCATCCCTTCAATGCCTGGTAATACTAAAAATAATTATTGCGCATAATTATGTTCTGTACATATGTTTTAAGTTTCTGATTTTATTGCATAGTTCACCTTACAACGTTTCAACAGTGTGACTATCGTATTTTAATTATAGTCATCCATGAATCCGTTGAACTATGTATACGTGTAAATGCTTGTAAAGATGTTTAGCTATTGTGACGTTCTGTTTTCTTTTGTTTAGCATGTGCTACATAAATCATTTACTGATTAAACTGATCTTGTAGTGAAACAGGAAATTGTCTTATCTTTATATTTTAGAATACAATTTTCTTCTAAGTTAAGGCACTTGCTTAATCCACACTTTACGACATCAACTAAATACTGTGTTATGTAATTGCACCTGAATGAGCCTCAAAACTGTTGAAATTTTAATTTCGGGTAAATATTTAAGGAATATCAAATTATTTAAGTGCATTTTGTGAAAAATTCACAAGACTTGAAACAGTCTCCACGGTATACTCGTTTCAGAACTTAATTTACATACTGCATCTACTTTATTATTCACTAAAAAAAATTCACTGCCGTGTATCTATGTGGATTATTGGGAATGCATGATTGCATTTGAGCTTCATAGCTCGCAAGTCAGAATGACATTTAGGCAATCGAATTATTGTTTTGCTTCAAGATATTTCTTGATTATGTGATAGAAAAGGTAAAAGGCGCAGCATTTGAAGAGAGTAGGGTAAATAATTTATTTTTTATAAAATGTCTCCTTAAAAATACACCACACAATAAAAATAAAAATTAGCCATTCTTTCAAATCACTGCAAATTGCTATCTATCTCGTTGAATAGACTTTAGAGTGATGATAGAACAAAATTACAAAAATATCTTCCTACCAGAACCTTCTATTGCTGCATCGCTAAAGTGATACACTGGAGAAAGTAAGTTTGTACACAAGAGATCTTTATTAAATTTAAAGTTTTGTTTGATTTTTAACTTGAAACATTCATTTGCAAATATCTTGTTTGAAAAGCTTCTCAACAGTAATAAAGTAATTAAAACACACATGGTTGCATTCACAGTTATCACGGATTTATAATCGAGTGACTTATTAAAAAAATACCCTGAAGCAAACATCGATTTCCCCTACCCCTCAATCAAAAGATCACATGATGAAACAAAGGTACACAGTACATTGCACATTTTCATATTTAAGAAGTGATTTTTTTTTTGTAGAGACACACATTTAAACATTTATCAGTTTAAACGCATATCACGATTTATTTATTCATTTGCAATCAATTTAAAATTCTATTTCAATAAATAGTTACTATGGTGCCCTGATAAAATTTTTTTTTTTGTAATTTGAATTTTTGGAAACCCTTAATTTACTACTATAATTGCGAGTTACTTGCGTGGGACTTACAAAATCACTCTCCCTATTAACATTTTCAGTGGTGCTTATTTCAATAGGCTATTTTTATTTATTTTACTCTTGTTTTGTCAAGACTGAGCGAGAAACAATTTTATCAATTGACGTTTGATTCCATTTGTGTTCTCATTTTCTATGTCGCTGTTCATTTTTATGATTCACATTCAGGACTTTCACAGACAACCGTTTGCATGTCCACTTTAAAAATTTCCATCGCACCAATAACTGATGAGGTTCAATTTTTTTTTGCAGTTTCTGGTCATTGATTTCCATTCATAATGGTGCTGTTTGTTCGCTTCAGATTCCACGGCTTGGCATGCTTGGCCGTCCTGACGATCGCCTCGTACGAGGCCAAGTTGTTGATCGACTCGGCACTCCGGCTCTTGCGCAGTTCCTCGTTCAGGGTGCGCCTTATCAACTGCACCTGCCCTGTCACCACCTTGGCCAGCGGCAAGCACTCGGCCCGCACAATCTTGGAATGGATTCCAACACCACCACCACCACCGTTGCTCTCCTCGGCGATGAGCAACGTCTTCTCCCACTCCTTGACTCGCGTCTTGACAATGCCCTCGCCCTCCACGTTCCACAATGTCACCCAGTCATTGATGAGGGCGTCCGGCACCCGTTGATTGGTGAGACCGGTGGCGATGGCCACAAACTCGGCCCGGGTACACGATTTGGGTAAGATGTTTCGGGAGATACGGTGGGTTGGAGTTTTGAGCGTCGACCGCTCCACTCCATTCTGGTGTGGATCTGACTCCTTGCCATTGGCGGCGACGTCCACTCTGTCCAAGTCTGAGCTTAAATTTTTTCGGAAGGGTGGCGCGGCCTTGCCATTGGTAATGATCATCTTGGTGGGGCTCGGCGGTTGAACATTCACTTCCTTGTGGATTCCATTTGAACCGTTAGTGATGGGAGTGGGATCGCTATGACCGTTCTGGACATGATTATTTTGTGTGGCCGCCTCGTGACCATGGTTCCATTTCTGTTTGACGGCTTCTTGGTTGACCACAAGATCAGATTGATGGTCGTAGTCATCATCATTCGACATGTCGGTCTGTGTGGCGGATGAACCGCGCTCCAGCAGGGAATCATAGTCGGAGGTCTCTTCCCGTCGGTGGCCAAACGCCTCATCTGTCATGCCCTGGAACTGCTCAGCAATCTTGCGGTACTCCTCGATGAGGTCGTCCAGCGTCTCACCATCGCTGACCGACGGCCGGCGCAGTCCGGCCCAATCCTCGCTGGTGACGGTAGCGGTGGTCACCTCGCTCCCGCCAAACATGCTCGGTGTGTCCGAGCGGGTGGAATAGGCGTAGGTGCTATTGGCGCTGCTGCAGTCGTCGATGTTGAATCTGAGCGGATGATGGCCGTTGCTGGAGGCATGACCGGGCGTCACGTAGTATAGGTGGTCGTGGGTACTGGTGGTATCGGTGGATGAAGGCAGTGCCGGTTCGGCACTCAGCTCCACCTCCTCGTCACTGACATCCATCGAAGATGGGCTGATCGCCGGAGCTGACCATGCTCGTGGGTCCTGCGGCCAAGGTTCATCAGGCTCCAGAACTATATTCCCAAATGGTCGAAACACGGTTGAGCTAAGTAATGTTCGTCTGGTGATGATGCCGTGCGGTCGACTAGTGGTGTTGACGGGCGTGTAGGACTTGATCGACATGTCGGTGGGGTCCTGGTTGCTGAGGTCACTCTCGTGACGGTTCAGTCCCACCGTCAGGAAATGTTGGCCGGAGCCTGGTGGAGGTTGCTGATCTGAGGTCTCCACGGTGGACGACGCCTCATCCACGCCGATATTGAAGGGGCTGCCGAAGATGTGGCGCCCCCTGGAGATGATGGACAGCTTGTAGCGGCCGCTGGAGGGCGGCGTGTAGGTGACCGCGATCTTGTCATTCATCACTTCGTATTCGAGCGGGATGTTGATGGTGCGGCCGTTAGTTAACTTGCCGATGTCGGTGGTGGCGGGTGAGGATTGGGCGGAGACGGTGGCGGCCTGTTGGTTCTGAGCCACTGGGTTGGTCTCCTTTTTACGGGGCGAGCGCACGGTGATGCGTTCGGTGCAGTAGTCGCGGTTGGTGTGATTCTCCAGCTCGATGACGATGTCCATGCATTCGTTGGTATGCAGGTAGATGTTGAAGCGGGCCTTGCGACCCTGCACGCCCATCAGCAGGCCCATGCCTTTGGCGAAGCAGCTGACGTTCTTGGCGCGGCGTTCCGACTGCGTGGCGTAGTCGTCATCGTCGGGGTGGTCGTGCGGGGAGGACGTCGCGGAGAGGAGGGTGTTGTGGCGGAGGGGCGAGGCCGAGCGGAGACGGGCGATTAGCCGCTGGAATTTGCGTTCGGTTTCTTCTTTCATGCCCAGGATTTCGCCGGGCGTGATGTCCTGGAGGAGAAAAATAGGATACAGGCGGTGGATTAGTTTGCTTGATCAATATAAGAGGTGCGATATTTGTATATATTTTTTTCTTTTTACCGTAAATTAGAAACCGTATTGCAAATCGGAAATACAAAGTAAATAATATTGTACGTCTTACTTAACGATTAAATATTACAATTTATTCCGAATTAAAAAGAAATTGGATTTGCGAATTAGAAATAAATTTAAATAAGCAACTTATTTTTATTTATCAGTTTTCATTTTAGACTTTGAGTTTAAATACCAATTGGTTCTATAAACCTATTTGAATTTAAATTTGTATACAAAAAACAATTCCCTACAACATTTTTATTTTTCACCCACTGAATTTTCTGACGTTTCCACCACCTCATTGCCAAAGTGACCTTGCAGAATACCGAAATAGTCCACCTTCAGAGTAGCGCGCTTACCGAGATAACTCCCAGGTGCATTTCGGCCAATCGCAACCCCAGCTCGATATTGAGTCGCTCTTGCTTGGGGTGCAGCAGATCGTGTCGCGGACACGTCCCTGGCACCAGGTCATCGATGAGAGCACACAGAGCCACGCCGTCCTTCCAGTCCTCGTTGAAATTGGTGACCACGATGGAGCGGTTCGCCATTCGAGACTGAACCCACTTGAGCAGTTGGTATTGCTCGGTCGGTCGCATGAAATGCCCTGAAATAAGATACCCGCAACACTATTAAGCGTGGGTTTTACAATTTGAAACGCGAACTTAAAGCAGAAGGTTTAGCGAATTCTTCTATCCGATCGCCTATACACTAATCTATCTTGCGCACAAATTATGACAACAAATGAACTGCACAACAATTATTCCATAGACACCAATGCATTTTAGAAACGTTTTCTGCCTTTTGTAGACAGTATGCAAACGTTTGGGCTTCATTCGCATTTCCTGTGAAAACTCTGAATTGAACTTTGACTCGCGTAGGGTAACATTTTTAACTTTCCAAAAAATTAAAAAAGTGACTGGCACCAATATGCCTTTAACCGCATCAATTAATAACTCATGATTAAAAAAAAATTGGCGGCCAAACATTTTTTTTTCTAATACATGTATCACATGGAAAACGAAATACGCTCGTATTTGTTTATAAATTTTTATCGTCTAATCAGTGACGCTTGTTGTTTACGGAATTGACCTTGATTGAAATTTGCATTTTTATCGGCGGTTTTGCGAATTGCGTAATCGAGTAGGCCATCCCAAATTAGGCCTCCAGAGTGGATGATTACGACTGCCGTGGGCATTCCAGTCTATTAGTTGCTAATTTCTAGGTGGGGTGGCTTCTTTAAAGATTACGTTAGGGCTTATCTGCTGTAAAGCAAAAGAAAATTAGCCTTGGATAATAAGTCTCATTAAAGTAAACAATGGGCAGTAAGAAATATTGTCTCGGACACGGTCCATGGTTAGGCCAAAGAAACTGAAGGTTAGATAACCGATCGCATGTTTACGACTGCCGTGGGCATTTACCCATTTAAACTATTTGATAAGTCCTTAGAAGAAATACGGTTTCAGATAAATCTTCACAGTCGCACTACCATTAAGATAAGTATTGCCATTTGTATTTGAAATTGTATAATAATCCTATTTTTTTAGTTTCATGCGCTTTTGTGCGCTTTTTTTTTACTTAAGGTCGCCATCCCCATCACACTTTTTGCTTGTGCACGCTGTATGTATCGCTTTTATTAGTTAGCGTCGTTTTAAATGGTATCCGCCAATGTCATACCTGGCCACTAATACTGATATTACAGTTTAATCTCTTTGGACGTGATCGTTCAAAATGGTAATTTGAACTTACATCCCTCGCGCGTGTTGAGCCACGTGACCACCTGGGTCCATACTGTGGCAATGTAGCGGTAGGCTCGATGCTGGTAGATGACCAGGAAAGCGCCATTCAGCCAGCGCCATGACGCTAGCAGATAAGGAAATGTCAGGCCGATGTACTGATGCCATCGCCACGAAGATTCTGCAATAAAGAAACAAAAAAATTAATATGACACAGGTGTTTCATGAAATATTCTTTCGCGCGGAAAAGCTTTTGCTTCCGGCTTTAAGTTCTCGAGGAAAAAAAAAATCAAAGGCGGGAACTGGGACGACTAGATTTTTTCTTCAAATTGGTCGAAGATCCTGAATCTCCCTATACTAAGACGAGTAAACAACGAAACAGTTATGCTAATTGGGCGTAATTTAATCTCCGCGCTACGCCCACGGTAACCTAGATAGTTTTTGCATTTCAATCGGGTTCGTTGTAGAATTACTTTTTTCGGCTAAAGAATTCCTTTTTATGCTTATAGTTGCAACGTTATACATGCAGTACGCACGTGAGAAAATATGGAGATAAAAGAGGTGCACAAAAATAACAAACCAAGCAATTGTAACTTTTTTTAGGAATTGCGTTTCTTTTGCTTGTCATAAGGATTAATAAACTGGTTTTGGGACCAGCCAGCGCTCATGGTCAGGTTCAACCAACAAGGCGCATACCTGATAAAAAATGATAAAATTAAATTTGATATAAAAATTAAATATGAAAATTAATGATTAATTAAAGAAATAAGTTGTAAAACTAAAATTATTGATTAAAATAAAATAGAAAAAAAAATGATGAAATAAGTGTTATTAATTTTTTGTTACTGATGCTAATTTTTTTGCAATTAATGATTTTTGCATTGGACATAGTTATTTTTTTTAATTTAATAATTTAACAATTTTTACAATTTTTGATATGAGATTGAACATTCACGCACCTTTTTATCGCGCAGATTTGTTCACGGAATTCACAAAGGATACGACACACGGGCGTTTCGCGAAACTGTTTTTTAGAAGAAAATTTGCGCTCATTCGCATGCGCGTTAAACCGGGCAATGACGTTTGAAGTAGTTTCTTACAAAAATGATTGTAACGAAACATGCAAGGCGGAAAAAAAATCACGCAACACTTTTTTCTTCTACACGCGCAATTATTGTAACGGTAATGTAACAGGGGGTCGTTTGTGGTCGCTGCAGACCAGCTACAGTCAAGACAGGACTATTCGCCACAATACATTGATTCATGTCCTGGAATTCCATTGTGTTATATCAAGGTAACCGTTTCTGAAGTCCATATATTTATTTTTTGTGGTAAAAGTAATAATGCAAATTCAAAATAAAAACATGTGGACAACATTTTTTTAGGAAAACATTTTTCAAAAGTAAACATTCATCGATGTACAAGGTAACCTGCCTTATTTCCACATTTAATTTAGGTAATAAAAACAATGAACAGGAATAGTCAAGTTCAATATGCCATGATAAGCAAATGTGAAAATAATATTGTTTAGAGAGATGAGTTTTATTAGGATTGTGCGTGGCAATTTATGTGAATCATCTACTGGCAGTTTCAAGCGTCGCAATATTCTTCCTTGCCAATCAATTTTTCTTAATGTAACTTGGACCATGGTTTGCGTCAATTTAAAGATTTGGCCGAAGCATGCTTTGAAAGTTGAATTTCGTGAGACTGGCAACTTAAATCGTCGGCAAACCATTGGTCTATAAAAGATTTATTGTAGGCCAACATCTAATGGTTATGATCTTTTAAACGGGTGCAAAAAAAAAATTTCCTTGGCATCGCCGGCGGGGGGAAGGGTGGTTTGAGAATTTATGAACTATACACATTGCAGACAGGTAGCCTAACGAAGCGTGCATAATACTCAACATCCGAAAACACCAAATGGGCTACGTGTTTTTCGCCGCGCCATTTAACATGGGTGCCGCCCCGTTACACTAGGTGGCGCTTATTTCTCTCATTAGGCAGACAACGACATGTTTGCAGTTGTCACCACCAGAGGGGCTTAATTGGGAATTGGACATAATTATGACACTGATTATAATGACACAATTGTATACTTTGTATACCGTTTGTTAAGAAGAAATTCGTCTAGAAGTTTTCCCACGGGGGCAATCTGGTAATTTGGCCTTCTGACCTAGGTAGATCTCTTTACCGTGTACCTTAACAACCTTAATTAAGGAACGGGTCGCACGGCTTTACTTCTGAATGAAGGTTCGAATTATTTTCGCCTGAAAAATTCTGGATATCTCAATCGGGATTTGATCGGCATATAGTGATACAGAAAAAAAGGCTGACAGACGACGCCATGAGCTGTTACGCACAGAGGGTATATTACATTCGTGGATTAAAATATGACCAAGCTAATATAGTGCGGCAAGTCAATTTGAGCTTGCCTTTTATTATGTAGAAAAGGAGCGCATAGGGGGAAAACTAGCCCAGCCCAACGAGGAAGTTTGCCAATTGAAACGTGCTCAATCGTTGCTTCATGATGAGGGCAATTTTTCGTCGCCAATTGAAAGTCTACTGCCACCCCAGACCCCTTCAGCGATCAATACACTATTTTAAAAAATGGTCGCAAAATGTATTAATGACACCTCGTGCGAACAGGAGTTTTTCGCATATGCAGTGCACTATTTTTGGCAGCATGCTCTTATTTTTAAAGCAGTGAGGGCCGGCGTTACAGAAATAGAAAATATTGTCAACATGAAGCGCTCATAAAAATACGGCATTCTGTTCACAAAATATACATTGACCCTTTGATGAGATACCAAATTATAAATTGGTTGGGCAAGAAGAGTACGGATATTTAACAGATATTTTTTTTTAGATGAATAATCTGTTTAAGCTAAGCTCAATGGACATATTCATGTGAGTGTAAAGTAGCTTTTCAGCTAAAACGAACGAAGCAGTGATATTTGTGGATCGCACCTCGCAAAAAAATACAAAAATGTTTACTCGTATGTTTGGCTCTAGTTTCAAATTGTCGTTATCGAAGCACCTTGATAAACACAAGTTGATAAATGTTTGGCTGAAGATCTGTTTACGGGCGAAATGGACCGGAAAATACGGTAGACAGGCTCTGACGTCATACGGTTTACCTACC